>VMDO01004681.1:110000-121828 GCA_007922755.1 Pedetes capensis
TTCCATCATTGTGATATTAAACTTTGTAAGAACGTTTGTTTCCAAAATTTTTTCATGTCATTGTTAATCATGTTGGCAAAGCCCTCTATGATGAGTTATATGATAAACCTGACTTATTTCTACCATAAGTTAGAGTTCAAGGACTAATTGATCAGCAGTAGGAATTATTTCATAGGCAAGCTATTCTTCCTGACTATAGTGTGCCATTGATCAAATCATCATCTTCCTGAACCATAGTTTTCCTTTGGTTAAATGAGGTTTTATGACAGGGTAACAACTTAAGTTCATTTTATCCCTAATAATCTATGAATGGACTAGTATGTACCAAAGTCAGAAAACTTTTTAAAGTTCTGAAGAATCACTTTGCAGGCTTTGCAGGTTGCACTGGCTATATGTCAATTACTCAGGACAGCCATTGCAGAGCAAAAGCAACTGTAGCAAACACATCGATTAATGAGCATAGCTGTGTTCCAATAATATTTCTTTTTCAAAGACAGGCTATCCTCTGCATTTGGCCAGTGTGCAGTAGTTGAACAAGTCCTAGTATATACTGACACAATATTAGCTTTCTTTCATGTAATGATAGAAGAAGGACGTCATGGCAGTTAACTTCTAAAAACAATCTTGAAACAGTCACTCATCGAAAACCCTGAGGGTCACTATGAGTTGAACCCAACAACAACATCATGTAATGGGTTAAAATTGCATATTGACATATACTTGAATGAAAAGGCTAATGAAAATAGATGAGTAACATTTAAGCATGTTAAAAATCTGGATTTGCTTTACATATTCATTTATGAAAAAATATTCTGCCAATCTGCTTGTCATTGGAGTTTTTGAGATCTTATTTTGAATTGGCTGATTGATACTCCATCAATATTTAGAGAAGAAATGCCACAGAGACACTGGCAAGATAGTTTATTTTATAGTAAACCTTCAGTTACACACAATGCCTACATTTAAGCATCCAAAGTTGTGGGGAAATTGAATATTCATCTATAAAATAAGAACTCTAAATTAACATCAATGTGTACAATCCACATAAATAAATCAGACCTTCAAAATTTAATTTGCTTCTAACGACAGTTATACTATGACCATTTAAAATCGATTATGAAGGGGGTAGAGATGCTTCAATTTAAGGATAAAATGTCTTTTTGCTTTTTATTTCCTTGTCTTCCCCATGCCTATTTCCTTCTGAGTTTTATACTCTAGACCATCTATGAAACTTCTATGAGAGAGTGTTTTTAGAATACTCCACAAGAATGTTCCACATAAACTGGTGCACACCTGTAATCCCAGTGGCTTGGGAGGTGGAGGCAGGAGGATCGAAGGTTTGAGACCAGTGGCAGTCTGTGTAATTTAGCAAGAGCCTGCCTCAAAAAGAGAAAAACTGGGCTGAGGGTACAGCTCCGTGGTCCAGCACTTGCAGAGCATGCAAGTGCGAGGCCCTGGGTTCAACACTCGGTACCAAAAAAAAAGTTCCACATTAAGAAACTGAGGTGTTAATGTTCCTCCTTAGAGTTTATAATTTGTCATATCTCAGAAGTAAATATAAAGAAAATATAAACACATACTGTATAGGCATAAATGGACATTAATCCATAGAATTACTTCCTAGGACATCATTCATTATTTAATTATAATTTTATCCCTGTGCTGCTTTTGCCTAGTCAAACCACTAATCATAATGCTTCTAGGAAACAATTAGTAATCTTTATTCAGTATACTGGATTTAAGCATTAAAAGACAAATGAATAAACTGTACTGTCTCAACAATAAAAGCAAAGATATTTCAAATAGTGATAAGATATAAACTCTCATTTAAATTCGTGGAGTTTATCTAATTGCTTCACATTTTAAAACCCAAATTCTGATTAAGAATTTATTATAGATTATATACTTAAAGAGACTTTGATTATAGTTACTGAAAGGCTTTTACACATATCTTTCTTTGGCTTTTCAAAACTCATTTCCAAAATGTAAAATGATGGTTTTGTAAGGATTATTTCTCTTATGCAATGTAACCTTACTTGTAAAAATTCAGGATGTTTTGTCTTTATGGCATTTTGTAAGCCAGCCCATTAGTCTATGTGCTTCCCTGCAGTACTTACTTATTCTATTGTACATAATTTATACTGTTGTTAAGTATTTATTGATTGATATTCCTTCTTGCAATTGATGATTTATAGCACTAACACTCAGGAATTGAGCATCCTCAGAGTATTAGTAAAGAATAAAGTTAATGCACTAGAAAATTTTACAAGAAATATACATCACTTCTGTACAATCAGTGTTTGGGGATTCTTCTTTTATGAAGTCCTGCTTATAAAATTCCCTTTGAAGACTTTTTTACAGTAAGGCTGGTTCCCAGAAGTTACATTTTTGATATAAGATGAGGCATTATAAATGTTAGTTACCTTTCCCATCTCTTCTTTCCTTTGATTGGTTGCATTTATATCTACAACTTATATATATACATTTATATATACAATTTTATATACAGTATATACACAATTTATATATATATATATTTATATACACAACTTTTATATATACATATTATATACATATATACATATATACTATATACATATATACATATATATTTATATATACAACTTTTATATACACTTTTATATATACTTTATACAACTTTTATATATATAAAACTTTTATCCACATGGTCAGCATACCTAAATGCATCTTTGGAGAGAATTTTCTGTAGTTCATGAATTTCATAAATAAAATTCAGCTAAAAGTGATGATGATCTGTGTGTGGTCTCATAACTGGACATTAATAGCATGCCCTGGAAACTCTGACCACTCAACCCTTCCACAAATACAAATAAAATTCACTTCAGTAACTCAACAGATATTTTATAACAGTTAACTTCATGTGCTAACCATTGTGAAAAATATAAAGAAGTAGAAGGATGATGTATTGCCCTCAGGCAAGAGAGGATATTACTAGTGAAGCAAGATGCAGGTCAGTTGGAACATGGGGAGAATCATCTGATAAACTGATAGCAGGGCTGCTAAAAATGAAAAAAGATGGTAAGCTAGAAGAAATGCTATTAGTCATAATGTGCACATAGAAACACAATGATATTACATCTAGAAAACAAGAGTTAAACTTCAATAGGTTCATTGAGTATAAGGACTTGATCTAATCTTTATAACCGTTTTCTTGCCAGTAAGTTAGTAAAAGCATTTTCTCATTATCTATGTAAAACATTTGCCAATGCACAAATTAAGAAATAGCTATGCCTTCATAACTTTTATTGTTAAAATAGTTTTATGGACGTCTTGTCTTTACTAATGAATAATCACATTATGAACAATAAATATAGGCAGGTCTTCTTTTGTACCCATGAAGTAATCTTGTTGTTAGATGCCATCGAGTTATGGCTGATTCATAGTGACTCTTACAGAGTTTTCAATGGCTGATTTTTTGGGATTGCTTTGGGAGTGGACTGCCATGTTTTTCTCCCACTTTTGTGGTGCTAGGGGTCAAACCCAAGTCCTCAGAGAATGTGGAGCAGCACGCTACTAACTGAGCTAAACCATAACCCATTAAGGAATATAGGATAGATATATATTATTTTTATAGTAGAAAACTAAATTAAGGAGGTGGCATATATGGTGGGATAATATTTGGTGCCATGATACCAGTCTAGGCAGCATAATAAAAAAATACTTATACCCAAATATACTAATATAAAAGCTTAGGTTATTCCATACAGCTTTTACATAGTATTTTGGGGATAATTTCAAAAAGATTATGTTTGACCATACCTGAAAATAAATAGCATACCACAATATCAAAAAGGGGAAAAAAGTAAAATAGTTTGTTTAGAGAAAGCATAGCAAAGGATTAAATAATAAGCTATTGTGCAGCTTGATCCAGGTTTGAATATCCAACTATCACCTCTCCCTGCTAGCAGGCTGTGACATTAGGCAAGTGAAATAATTCTCTAAGCCTCATTGCACATAGTTTTAAAATGTAGGTCTTATAGGCCAAATCCTTCCTAAAGGGTTAATATAAGCCTAAATGAGATAACACGAAAGTAATCCATTGTAGTTTCTCACTTGTAAAAAAGTAGGTAAATGGTAGCAACATTTTTAAAAGGCCAATGAGTCATACTGGGAACAAAGCTTCCTTAACATGCAACTAAGCACTTAACAGCAAAATAAGTAAAAATTCACTGGAGAGCTAGTCATTTGTTCTACAGAATCTCAAAGTATGATTGTAACAAGCAAGAAAAGCAAAAGAGACACTTGACACTCATGTAAAAAATGAAAATGTGATGATATAGAACAATTTCAGAAAAAAAATACAGATTGGCCAGCTTAGGGGTGCAATGATCAGAGGCTTCACTTTTCAGGCACAGAAGATGAAAAACCCTATAAAATGTAGGCATCACTACACACAATCTCAACATATCCCTAAACAGCTACAAAGAACAGAGTTGCAATAATATGTGAAAATGAAGTCCTGCACAGCTTAGTTTGTGAGCATTTTTTTTATAGAGTAGGATACAAGAGAAGTGTTTAATTTACCTACTCATCTTCCCAGGAGTCAAAAGCTAGTGGCTTTTTGATATGGAGTGAAAAACCAAAGGACAAAGAGCTGAGTGGAGTCAGCTAGAATAACAAGGGCTAATTTGAGAGTAAGAGCTTCCACAGAAAATGAAAGATAAGGTGGGACAAATGAGCAAGCAAATATGAGATGGCCCATAAAACTCCTAGGCTTGCCATGCTACCGTTCATTAGGGAATTTTACAAATCTCCAGAGTGAGACTGACTGGACAAACCAACTCTACTTAAGGAAACTGGGATACATTGTGTTTAGACTGCCCATGTCTCCATTCCTTCACATGAAAAGTAAAATATTCATGATTTTACCTACCCCTATGGACACTGGAAGTAATGGATTTGAAGATGATTTTAATTGAAATCAAGTGAAAATGTATCCTGTGGTCCTCCAAGTGAAGTAAGATGACTGATGCAAAGGCTTTAGAAGAAGAAAACATATGGACATTTCTATATATATTTATGCTTCATTCTTTAATATATATAATTTACATATGTTATGTTGTTGTTGTTGTTAGGTGCCGTCAAGTCGGTATCCAACTCATAGCGACCCTCTGTACAGCAGGGGAAACACTATTGTCAGTGCTTCTCTGCTGTTCATAGGGTTTTCAATGGCAGATTGATTTTTGGGAGGGGGTTGCCAGGTCCTTCTCCCAAGCCCACAGCTTCTGGTGTTCCCAGGCGGTCTCCCATCCAGGTACTAACCAGGCCTGACCCTGCTTAGCGTCTGAGATCTGACGGGATCAGATGCCACAGGGCTATGGCTGCAGGCACATATTTTATAATATACCTAATATAGCAGTTTAATGGTGCATCTAACTCATACTTATTAACATATGTATATGTAAAGGACTCATGCTCAAAAGCAATTTAATGATACCAGTATGTATCCAAAAGGCTTTGGAGCCACTGCTATAGATGCTATTGAATTCTGTCACCAAATTGCCTCTGTAGTCATAAATATACTGAACACCTCAGAACTTTATGTGTTACTTTACCAAGATTTACAGCTTAAAGATGTTTCACTGGCTCTGCAGTAGGGAGCACAGGAACAATTCCTACATGCACTCCAGTAGTTTTTCTTAAATCACCACCTTAATGCACTGCTATGGTGGTACCCCTGATAAATTCACATCTTGAGGCATCTGGTTACTCTGGAAGGTCACTTTCCTTAGCAGTTTCAATATATTTCTTATTTCCTCTGTACTCACTCAGCTCAGTTTTATTTTTCCATCACTGACTTTGGAACTCAATTGTGAGACTTTCTTTTGTCCTCAATTTGCATTATTATGCATGCAACCACTCCTTCTCTGCTTCTTTTCTTCTTAACATTGGGCTCCCTTGTGCTCTAATTATTACCAATACACTTGAAGTATTATTTATGTGTCCATGGCTCAGAGGACACAGTTAATTCCAATATTTTCCAGTGTTTCCCACAGAGCAGTATCACTTTCCAGCAGAGAAGACAACTAACCATGGATAGGACAGTTCTAAAGATTGCTGAGAAAAAAAGCAAGCCGAGGAAGTACAATAACAAAAATTGCAGTACAGAACCCCATATAAAGCCTAGTGGTAAAAACAATAATGGATTTCTCAGCTTGGATGCTTCAGACAAATCAAAAGAGAGGGAGAAGATTTTAGAATCTTTCTCTCTTGCTTACCAATTGCCCCATCAACAGGAAAGAGAGAAGGAGGTATAAATGACGTGGATACATAGCAACATCTGAATTCCAAGCACACATTGATGCACGCTGAGGTCTGTGGCTATATTGTGGCTGAAAGATCTTTGCTATGACAGCAGTGTTGATGCCACACTTCCAAACAAAGTCCCTCAGGACGTTTCATCAACTCTAGCACTCTGACACTACATCCTGCCAGAGTGTTGACTTGCCTGGCCAGCCTGGCCTCTGCTGACTTTGTGCTGCCCTGGAAAGATTTGTGAATGGAGGGATTACTAGAGGTTCTGCTCTATATTATGTTGGGCATAATGGCTCCCAGCTGCTCTTCTTCTCAAATAGAAAAACTCAACCTCCTTGATGTAGAGTATCATTTTCTACCTTGGCTCTAAACCAGTGAGATTCAAGTCATGCCTCATTTGGGCACAGGAGTCTTCATTTACTGCCAGTTTTCATGACTGAATTTTGACTAAAAAGTATTTAATACCACCAAAGGCTATTTTAGATTTTAGTTACACAGTGAGTGATTTCTTAAACATTCCCCATCACATACATCACATTTACTGAGATCAGTGTTTTCTAAGCATTTGAATCAAAAGTAACTCAAAGGAAATGAGCTATAAACAAACATACACACACACTCCACATCCACATTCCATGCATACAGAACTAATGGCAAATATTTTAAAGTACAAGTTTATAGAAACAAACACAAATGTAGAATTTGCATCACCCATCCTTCCACCAACAAAATCTATGTAAAAGATATTAAAAATATTTGAATGGAGTAAAACAGGTCAGAAATAAAGAAGTTAAGGCTTTGGCCCTGGT
Organism: Pedetes capensis; assembly: GCA_007922755.1. Classification (NCBI taxonomy): domain Eukaryota; kingdom Metazoa; phylum Chordata; class Mammalia; order Rodentia; family Pedetidae; genus Pedetes; species Pedetes capensis. Next base: position 117,107 of record VMDO01004681.1, read on the forward strand.
CCTAGTGAAACAGCTTCTACAAATCAATTACCCTTTTGTGAATCATTTTCTTTTCTAAAGAAAAGGCAAAAATAGCTGCCCCAAAGTACTATTAGGATAAGAAAATCCTTTGTATTTTGCTTGTGTCAATGAATGTGAAAATCATCACATAAGTAACTTGATGTGAAACAATACTTTTCCTGTTATTTCAGAACTTCCACTGAAGTCCCCATGCTAAAAACACTGAATAATGAATAGCCTCTTCATTTATAAACTGACATGCTAGACACATTGATGTATTTACTAGAGGAGAATAAAAACATCCCTGGAACCAGTGCTCCTATCCTTTATCCAGACAATAAAAGAAGAAAATGAAATATTTGAGGAATAATTCATTCAAGCAAGAGAAAGTGCAGGAGGTGAGAGTCTGTTCTCCTCACCCTCCTATCCGTGGGGAGAGGGCTGTGTCCTAGTCTGACTCCTAGACAAATGAGAGTTCCCAAAGAAGGATTACTAGAAATGTGGTTATTTGCAAAAACCACAGATTTGGTCCACAGCTGGACCATTGTGAGCTCCTATGACATTAAACAAATGAAGCACAACTTAATGAACAAAGTCCTAGGATATGGAAACAGAGTTGGAAAACTATCAAGGCACAGAGAAAGATAAGGTGGCTGCTTCTCATCTAGAGAAGCCTGGGACTAAGTGTCTGGCTGGAATGAACACAAGGCAGTCCAAGCAAGGAGAGAGGACAGCAGAGGGAGAAAAACACCTAGACCGTCTGCGAGGGTGGGAGGTATAATGTTTCCCATAGACTAAGGAGACACAGAGGAGGTAGATGTGAGCTCTCACAGAGATGATGCCTACAAGAGACTTACTTGCCATGATAAGGGCACCCCAGCAGAGAGAAGCTAGAGATGCACTCTTAGTATATGAGAGTGGAGGGAATTGGATAATGGGAAAGTTGAAAAGGATCAGGTGAAGAATTCTCCTCTTAACTGAGAAAGATGGAGTATGAGTAGGGATGGGTCAATAAAGAATCCAATAGACATCTATGAAAAGTCAACATAAGACAGCTGAGTGTGGTGTCATAAGCCCATTATCCCAGCACTCAGGAGGAGGGATAGCAAGAAGATCATAAGTTCAAGGTCACTCTGGGCTAAGTAGCAAAACTGTCTCAAAAACACCAAGATGGCAGGCACCATGGCCATCATCTGTAATCATACCAACTCAAGAGGCTGAGGCAGGAAGGTTTGAAGCTAGAGGTAACCTGTACAGGTTAGGAAGACCCTATTTCAAAATAAAATATCTGAAAAGGGACTGGAGATGTGGGTCAGTGGTAGAGCACTTGTCTAACATAAGCCAGGCCCTGGGTTCATGCCCCAACTCTGAAAAGAAAAAAAAAAGGAAGGAAGGAAAGAAGGAAGGAAGGAAGGAAGGGCAGGCAAGGGATGGGAAGGGAAGGGATGCCAAGGAGCAATGAGAGGATATAAAGACTCAGAGAAGACATAATCCTTGGTTTCATGTCAGGAACTATGTGTGTCAGGGCAGTATCCTTTCACCATATCTCTTCAATCTCTGTGCTAAGCAAGTAATTTGAGAAACTGGACTCTATAAAGAAGAACATGGCATCAGGATTAGAGGAGGACTCATTAACTACCTGCATTATGTAGATGACATAACTTTTCATGCTGAATATGAAGAGAATTTGAAACATTTACTGATGAAGATCAAAGAACACATAAGCTTTCAGTATGGATTATACTTCAACATTAAGAAAACAAAAATCCTTGCACTTGGGTCAGTAAGCAACTTCATGATAAGTAGGGAAAAGATTGAAGTTGTCCAAGATTTTGTTTTACTTGGTTCTACAATCAACACCCATGGAAACAGTAGTTAAGAAATCAAAAGACATATTGCATTGGGAAAAGCTGTTGCAAAAGGCCTCTTTTAAGTGTTGAAAAGTAAATGTGTCACATTGAAAATGAAGGTGCGCCTGACTCATGAATATGGGAGACAGGAGAAGAATTGATAACTTTGAATTATGGTGCTGGAGGTGAATATTAACAATACCAAGGACTAACAAAAGAACCAACAGATCCATCATGGAGGAAGTACAACAAGAGTTCACCCTCGGCAGCAAGTATGGTTAGATTGCGTCTTATGTACTTTGGATGTGCTGTTAAAAGGGAACAGTCCTTGGAGAAGGACATAATGTTTGTGTGTCAGTAAAAAAATGGAAGGTCCTTAACTAGATAGATTGACACCGTGTCTGCAATGGTGGGCTTTAACATAAAAAATGATTTTGTGCCTTGGACAGAATCAGGGAGTGTTTAGATCTGTTGTACATAGGGCCCTATGAGTCGGACTTGACTCAACTGCACCTAACAACAATAGATGGCATCATGGCAACATTGTGTCTACTGAGGTTCTACTGACATAAATATATCTTTGATTCTTTCTTCAGTTGCCTCTCATCTTTCCAACATCAGTGGAACTGAAATAGGAGGTGAGAAGTGAATTAAGATTGAAGAACAAATATCAGTTCATCTTCTCACTCAAGTCAGGAATTAGTCCTGAACTGATGGTCTATAAATATGACTACATTAAATGAAAATGGAAATGGATTCTTGGTGTAGTTTAGGCTGGATTTTAAGACTTAAAAGTGAGACTATTCTTTTAACCAAGCAGGACTAGAAAGTCATTTGATCCTCCTAAAACACTAATAGATAGAAAAATGAAATTCAACAGTTCATATTTGAAGGTAGTGATAGGGAAAAAGTCTATATTTTGGTAACAAATCAGTCCAGTTACTATACTTATACAAATGTATATCTATATCCATATCTATTTATTGATCTACCTAAACTATCTAGAGAAAAAGAATCATATTGATACAGTTGCAGATGGTACAAACATATATTTTAGTAAATTATTATATTGTCCTTTTAATGTCTTGGTATCCCTTTTTATCTGTTACTGTTTCTTTGTAACAGTACCCTAATTTCCACTGGGAAGCAAGTATTATCTCCACTCTGTCCATAGAATTTGCACAGGTTGGACACCTTCCGACTTCAAGGTTGAACAGTATTCCACATCTGTCCATTTAACATATTTTTATATCTTGTTGCTACTGATTATTTAGAAATGGGCATATGATCCAAGCAAGACCACTCATAGCCAATAACACTGACTTTTAATAATTTGGAAAAATAAACTTTTGTCCACTGGACTTGTAGCAAACTGAATGTAAAGATGGAGATGCTGAGTGCTATCTTGTGACCACATATAGGTGGCATGTCTGTGGACATAACAAAAACATATGAATGCCGTGCAAAAACTATTGAAAAAAACTCTTGAAGACTGATGGATTGTTTGAACCCCTGGATTTAGTTGTGCCTGGAATTAAGCTATTTCTGTAGTTTTAGCTAACATAAACTGACATACTGTTTTGTTTTGTTTTAGATCAGTTTGAAATACATTCTTTCACATTACAATTAAAATAATGTGAAAGTATTTCCTCCCTAAAAGTTGAACAGTTTCAGGTGAACAGGTTTGATAGTTGTAAAGAAAGAATATTAAGAATTTTCAACAGTAGATATGTTTGTAGAAGGGAAGGTTTAATCATTAAAAATTCATTTCAGCTAAAGAAGTATCATATTCTTGGCCATTTGAAAGAATATCTTTTATCTATCACAATAAAATACCTATGTACGACTATTTATAAATTTCGTAATCTTGTTGCTTCTTTATTAAATTATACATGTTTTAGGATTTGTAGGCAAGATATGTTTTTTGGATTATAATATTTTTCACTCCACAAGCAAAGTTAATCTTGTTGTTGTTAGGTGCCGTCGAGTCGAGTCCGACTCAAAGAGACCCTATGTAGAGCAGATCGAAACACTTGCCGATTCTGTGCCAGGCAAACCATCTTATTTATGTTGAAGCCCATTGTTGCAGACACTGTGTTAATCCGTCTGGTGGAGGGTTTTCCTCTTTTCTGTTGACCTGCCCCTCTTCCAAACATGATGTCCTTCTCCAGGGATTGTTCTCTCCTGCCTACATGTCCGAAATATGTAAGACGCAGTTTGGCCATTTTTGCTTCCAAGGAGCACTCTGGTTGTACCTCTTCTAGGACAGATCTGTTGGTTCTTTTGGCAGTCCATGGTATATTCAATAGACGTCTCCAGCATGACAATTTAAAAGCATCAATTCTTTTTCTGCCTCTCTTGTTCAACGTCCAGCTTTCACAACCATATGATGCCACTGAAAATACCATGGCATGAGTCAGACGCACCTTCGTCTTCAATGTGACATCTTTGCTTTTCAATACTCTAAAGAGGTCTTTTGCCACAGCTTTTCCTAGAGCAATGCGTCTTTGGATTTCTTGACTGCTGCTTCCACGGGTGTTGATTAGAGAGCCAAGCAAAGTAAAATCTTGGACAACCTCAATCTTTTCTCCATTTAATGTGAAGTTGCGTGCTGACCCAGTCATAAGGATTTTTGTTTTGTTGATGTTTAGTCGCAACCCATATTGAAGGCTATGATCTTTGATCTTTATCAGTAAATGTTTTAAATCCTCTTCAGTTTCAGCAAGCAAAGTGGTGTCATCTGCATAATGCAGGTTGTTAATGAGTCTTCCTCCAATCTTGATGCCGCGTTCTTCCTCATAAAGTCCAGTTTCTCAGATTATTTGCTCAGCGTATAAATTGAAGAGATAGGGTGAAAGTATACAGCCCTGAC
>VMDO01004682.1:0-127203 GCA_007922755.1 Pedetes capensis
TCATGTTTGGAAGAGTGGCAGGTCAACGCAAAAGAGGAAAACCCTCCACCAGATGGATTGACACAGTGTCTGCAACAATGGGCTTAAACATAAATAAGATTGTTTGCCTGGCACAGAATCGGCAAGTGTTTCGATCTGCTGTACATAGGGTCGCTATGAGTCGGACTCGACTTGACGGCACCTAACAACAACAACAACACACATATATATATATATACTATATATACTATATATACTACATATACTATATATATACTATATATATATAGTATATAGTATATAGTATATGTATATACTATACTATATATATATATACTATACTATATATATACTATATATATATATACTATACTATACTATATATATAGTATATATATATACTATATATATACTATATATAATATATATATATATATATATATATATATATATATATATATATGCATTTTTAATATGTGCTTTTAAAAAACTTACAGTATTTTAACAAATGAACCATCTATGTATGCTACTAGGCCTAGTAAGTGGCTGGGATTTAGCTTAGTTGGTAGAGCGCTGCTGTGCAGTCTCTGAGGTCCTTAGTTCAATTTCCAGCACCACAAAAATGGGAGGAGGAGTGGCATTGAACATCCTATGAGGATCGCTATGAGTGGGACACGACTTGACAGTACCTAAACAACAACAACAAGGCCTAGTAAAGGTAGAAAATAGAGCAGTCAAGGAGAAGAACAATACAGATAGTCATGTCTTTGATAGTTTGCAGAATTGATTGGATGAAAAGTTATCTCCATAGTGTAATGTTACTTTTAATTACAGCCAACATACTTTTAGAATGTGTCTGGAAGAACCATCTGCTTTGAATAGGTCTTGTGTAATCTTGCAATAGTATATTCATCACTTTTTTGATGATGTACTATAATATAAAACACAACCAGATCAAATGTAATTTTAGCAGGCTTTTGGTAAAAAAACAAGATAGGAAAACTGGGAGAATGGATATTATTGAGACAGAATAGAGGCGATTAAGTGTCCAGTTTCTGTCCTTGAAGATCGAATGACCTCATCGGAGACTGAAGATAGAAATTTTAGCAAAAGAAACAAGGAATTTTGAGAAAAGAGTTATTTTGACTTCTTGGTTTATAATTAATCCGAGAATAGTTGTCAGTTGTGCTAATTTTGTTAAATAGTTTCATTCTGGAATGAACAGAGTGAATAACAGACAGCTCCAGTTAAATGTTGCCGTGTGCAGGTGTGAATATTTAAAATGGGAATATTTATGATTGTGATACAGAATTCCCAGCCTTAGTGAAATTTGGCTGTGGTGGTATAATTGAGTCACTGGCATTTTCAGTGTAGAATTGCATAAAATATAAATTGTGAGGAGGACAGTTAGAACCATAGCAGGCATATATTTTCACAGATTCACTTTTCCTCGTTTCTTTTGTCTCCTATAGGGTAAATGGGAAGTTAGTAGCCCTGAAGGTGATAAGGCTGCAGGAAGAAGAAGGTACGCCTTTCACAGCAATCAGGGAAGGTAGGCACTTTTACTTCTTATTTTTGCTTTTGTGTTGTGTAATGCTTGTAGAGGTGTAAATATAATACATCTCTGAATATATTCAGTTTTTAAATTACATTTTTATATGGGGCGTGGAAAATTTAATACTTCTGCAATCATATTTGTACATGTTAAGAAAGAAAAGACCGTCTTGCTGCATGTTGAGATAGGGGGAAAAAAACTACTGTGCATTGATTGTGAGGTTATCTAAGTAACTGAGGAACTTTTTTTATGTCTGATTTTGTTAGTAGAGCTCCTAAAATATATTATTCTATATTAATGACTTTTATAAGAAATCCTTAACAGGAAAGATCATGCCATCTTACTAGCATTTGAATGCCTTTCTTGATTGCTTGGATTCTTTGTTCCTATCCTTTACTATATTTTCTATTGCCATTCTTATTGATACATTAATAGTCTTTGTATTAGGGTTGTGCATTTTGAAATATTTCCTCCATCCTTCCATTTTTGTAAAAATTGCTTTTGTTGTTAGGTGCCTCTAGTTGGTGTCTGACTTATGGTGACCCTCTCTACAACAGGCAAAACACTATTGTTAGTGATTCTTTGCTATTTATAGGGTTTTCAATGGCTGATTGTTTTCTTTCTTTTTTTTCTTTTTTCTTTTTTATTTTTTGGTGTTGTTGTTTGGGGATTTGAGGAGGTGGGTGGCCAGGTCCTTCTTCCAAGCCCTTAGCACCTGGTGTTCCCACACAATTTCCCATCGAAGTACTAACCAGGCCCGACCCTGCTTAGCTTCCGAGGCCTGATGGGATTTGCTGCAGGCAAAACTCCTTTATAATGTAGTTATTTGCTATATGTAAGATTTTAAATTTTATGAAATAAATTTTCTCTATTTTTTGCTTTTTTAATTTCTTCATAGAAAAGTTTCTCTTACAGAGAAAATATCTTTTCTTATTAGTTGGAAATTTCCAGTTCAGTTTCATAACTCTTAGGATTAGTAGATTTACCTCTACTACACTTTAAAAAGTACAAATTATCTTGACTTCAATTTATTTTTGCATTGTGGATTGCCACAGGATTTTTGTCAATATGCTCTGGCACTGATCTGCTTTTTACTCCACAAATATCAGTGTGATTTATAATTGTTATATTTTAAAAATCTCCTTTCTGTTCTTATTTTCATTTGAGTTTGGCTTCTTTCATTTCTATTTAGCTGAAACAATTCTTATAATGTTTATCAATCACCTCTTCATTACCAAATCAAATATAAACCTCTTTATTTTATTTTATCCAATCTTTTACCAGATTGCCTATAGTTGAAATATTCTCTTCTGAGACATCAGATTTTCCAAATAGATAGATTTTTCTCTTTTTCTTATTTTGTCTCCCTCTAAATTTTGGAGAGTCTTAGTGCAGGGAAGGACTTTCTTTTCTCTAACAAACACTCTTTTCTGGGTGATTTTATTCACTTTATGAGTTAAGCAATTATAAATGATGACATACACACATACATTTCTTTAGCTAAGACTTTGTCTCTACGTCCATTTCATATATCCGTCTACCTAGTTGGGATTTCCTGTTGAACCCAAAATACATAAAAAGGATGATATATCACTACCAAGTGAGGTACATTGTGGGAATGCAAGGGTGATTGAATCTTGAAAAGTCAATTATTGCATAACAGTTACCTAAAACCTATATCTAAACAGAAAAATCTCTGGTCACTCCACCATATCACAAACCATATTCTCTATATGTGAGTTAACATAATGTTCAATACTTCTCCTACCTAAATGTAGCACCTGAACAAATCCTGTTGGTTATTTCTCTATAAAGATGCCTCAGATCTGCCCACAGATACCACAGATCTCTCTTTACTATTATTTCCAGTCCAGAGTATTATCAATTCTTCCTTGGACTTTTACAATAGCTTCTCAATTATACTCCTTATTCTCTTGCATTCTTATTGTCTCATCTCTGCTCTGAAACTAGTTGTATTTTTTAAAAAGTCTACGATATTTTATCACTCCCCTTATTTAAAACTCTGTTTCAAGTACTGTATGACTGGTATTTCTTCAATCATGCCATGGTTTCCTGTCTCAGGAATTTTAAACATGTTCTTTCCCTGGCTAGAATGTTCTTTGTCTCTTTTTAGATGCCAGGTGTCAATTCAAATATCCTCTTGGAGAAGTAGTCTCTGGCCATCTTGTTTAAAATAGCAGTTAACCATTATCTTATCCATCTTTACATACCATGTTACTACTCAATTTATTTCCCTTATAGTTATTCTTGGAGTCTGCAAAGTTCTCCTCCTTTTATATTCATATATAATCTTAGTGAGATTAGGGGCCTTGTCTGATTATTCACAGTTATACCCACACAAGTCAGTATGATGATCGTTCTATAACAGTTATGAGGTGATTTACAGAAGATCATTAAACTAGAGCCAATATACATGATGGAGTATTAGATCTACTCTATACTCTCAAGGAGTCTGCCTTTCAGGTGGCAGACAGAAGATATAGATAATAAGCTGAGAAATAATATATTGGTAGCATATCAATAGTAAATCAATTCTGGAATATTATAAGTTCTAAGGAAATTGCTCCATTAGTAAGAGGAGGTAAGATGTCACCTGGGCCTTGAATTAGAAATAAGATAAAAAAATTGTGAGGAGCAGGTTGAAGAGAAGTTGCATTTCAGACACATATAGCAAAGGTGCAGAGATCAGAAAGCTCAGTGCCTTTGCTGATTGCAGGGAATGGGAATGGTTTAGATCAAGAGTTCTCAATCAGTGATACAGGGGTGGGATATTTACTGCTCCATATAAGGGGCGTGTGTGTGTGTGTGTGTGTGTTGTTTTTGTTTTGTTTTCATTTTGTCAATGCAGTAATTTGACAGTATAACTGACATTTAGTGGGTAGGAGCTAGACATCTTTCAATATGTGTGAGACATTCTAAGAGAGATCACATGACACCCTGGGGCCTGCTGGCCTCTTTTTTTTTTTATGAAATAAAGTTTTATTTGAACACAGCTAATCCCATTTATTATGTATTATTTATGGCTTCTTCTTCTTCTTTTTCTTTTTTTTTGGTGGTACTAGGGGTTGAACCCAGGGCCTCGCGCTTGCATGCTTTGCAAGTGCTGGACCACTGAGCTGCACCCCCAGCCCATTTTCTTTTTCTTTCTCTTTTTTTTTTGCTTTTTGAGACAGGGTCTTGCTAAGTTATGCAGATTTCCTCTGGTCTTGAACTTGTGATCCTCCTGTCTCCGCCTCCCAGGCTGCTGGGATTACAGGCGTGCGCCATTGTGCCTGGCCTATGGCTTCTTTGAGCGAATTGTGTACTTGTGGTACACTCTATGTTCCCTAAGACCTAAAATAGGTACTGACTTTTTATAGAAGAAGCTTGTCATTCCCTTCTCTAATATAGTGAATAGTTTTCCAATATTCCACAAGGCTTTGGCACATACTACTAGGCATTTATGGAGGTAAATATCCTGTGTGTATTTGCCTGAGCCTGTAACCCTCAACTGTTTTACGTATAAACAAAAAGTATGCTCTATAATAATTTAATACATATCAGATTTTCCAGAAACACAGCAACAGTATAAATTGAAGGTAAATTATTTTGTTGGAAACTTTTACTTGTTCCTGTTTTGAGAAATCATATAATTAATGGTAATACTGCTCATATTATTGGAGTCACTAACACCCTTGGATCAGTCTGCATTTGTAGTGTTTATACGTATGCTGATTGCATATGTTGATGTTTACTCCACTCTTTAATGTTGTCTAGTTTGTTGTACCTGATTATATATTTAACAGCATTCTTTTCCTATAAATTACTTATTACTTATCTTTACTATTTCAGTTACATATAGATTAATATGTTTGAAATTTTCCATATACATATTTGAAATTATGTGCATATATGTATATTATCTATGGATTTCATTTCATAGTAATATTGGAGATATGCTCAATGTCCATAAAAAAACACAGTAGAATTAAAGGTTTTAAGTTTTATCTCGGCTATGCAAATTTTCTCTTTTCAAAGAGGGTGCAAACTGTAGGTCTAGCCAGCAAGCAAATATACCAATGGAGGTCCATTCTGTCTTTTATCCCCTAATGCAATCCCTATGACTGGATCTCATCCAGTTGGTTAGAATTTTGACCTCACAATCTTGGCTAAACCCAGTTGGTTAGTAATGAAAAGAGAGGGGTATCTTAGGTTTCCTAGAAGTTAAGGAAGGTAGAGAGAACAAAGAAACTTTACAAATCTGGGCATGTCCAGCCATGTGGAGGGATGATAAGGAGGCTTGAAGGAGAACAGAGCTCCTGTAGGGTACAAAGTATGGGGAGGGTATAAAGTAGGATAAGAATTTGTATAAAAATAGTTTGTAAGAAAAGATTACTTACATTGTCACAGTGGTAAAGGCAAAATTTCAAGCATGCATCTATTTACATTTCACATGTATCTATCGATATTTTAATTACATGTAGATATAGTTTAATATATTTGAAATTATATATGAGAATTTGAAATTGCATGTGGATACATCCTATTATGTATGAATTTCACTTCATAGTAGTAAAGGCAAAGAAAGTAGTAAAGATACTTGTTACATAAAGAGGGTACCAGGTTTGGTGGTAGAGATGGAATATTAGGATCATGTTGAGCTGTGTGGGGGAGGAAAGGTTGATAGTGCTACTGAATTTTATTCTGGTAGACCCTGAATGTGAGAGTGTAGAATAGTGGCAAGAGATATGAGGCTAAGAAAGAAGCAAGAGGAAAATGGAACTGGCCAATAGGTATGCTCTGTAGGATAGGGTGTGCATTAGAATTAACCAACCTAACCTTGCTGTTGGTGCTCATCCAGGTTCAAGGCTCAGAGAAAGTTCCCTATTGATATTATAGGATCCATTGTGACAGGTGGATCAGTTAGTATGAGGTTCAAGGGAAGAAGCAAGTGAGGTCAGATTGAAGTTGTTTATGATCTGCTTGTTCACGTTGGCTGCGTATGAGGCAAAGCTATTGGCCACCTGAAGGGATAGGTTCAAGGCAGCACAGGGGAGCAGAGTATACAGTAATTCTTAGTACACAGAGGGCTGACTGGGTTTGCCTAGCAAGATGATTTCATTCAAACCCTTGGATGATCTTGGGAGCTAGCTATGGGCTGCAATTGTCTCATAGAAGTCAGGGCTACATAGGTGGGAGTTCATTCTGAGGGTTGGTGGGCCTCTGATATTAGGGTGTTATATAGATTAGATAAGGAGGAAACTGGAGGCTAATAAATCAGTCATTCAAATTACTGAAAATTTGAAATTATGGATCTGTTAGAAGGCAGGGACAAAAATAATGTTGTAGAGGAAAAGAAAAACACCAGAGCCATGTAAATTATTGGTTATCGATGATACAACAGGGAAATGTCAGTCGTTTTAAGTGAATGAAAAAATTGTGCCAGAGATAGAACTTATGATTGTGAGAAAATTTGTTTTTAATACTTGTAGCTTGAAATGATTATCACTTAACTTCATCTTTAAATTATCCCTTTGGCAATAATTTTATTTTTTATTTTATAGAATTTATATTATTTACAGAACTTTTTCTATAAATATGGTATTGAGGCTCAGAGCCATTAAATAACTTATTGAAGAAGTTCAATCTTGTAACTAATGCTTGATGAATTCCAAAATAGTGTCATTTCTGACTTTTAAAAAGTGGCTTATTTGAGTTTTAGACATACTGAGCTCATGAGACCCCTACGTGAAAATATCCTGGTGATGTGGCAGTAGAACTCACAAGGAGCTTAGCATGAGTAATGTATTTAGCATAATCCTAGGTTGTTGTTGTTGTTAGGTGCCCTCGAGTCAGTATCCGACTCATAGTGACCCTCTGTACAACAGGGGAAACACTATTGTCAGTGCTTCTCTGCTGTTCATAGGGTTTGCATGGTCCTAAGAGGTTGAAAAAACTTTTTTAAAAATAGAGCACAGAGGTTTATTTGGCCCTTAGTCCTGTGGCCTGGGAACTCTGAGAGCATGACACTGGCACCTGGCAAGAAAGGGCAGGAGCAAGAGTGAGCAAACGTGAAAGGTGAGTTTCAGGCTTTTGCAGGAGAGAAGTTTGAGGGAAACAAGGAGGTTGGTGGCAAGGCACAATAGTGAGGTGGGAACCCTAGGAGTACTGGTGTCTGGAAGGCTGGGTTTTGATCTTGTCTTTGTGTTTGATCGCTGTGCAATGTAGGACAAGCCATTTGTATTATCTGGCAGAACTGTCTGACAAAGTACCACGGACTAGGTGTTTTAATCCACAGGAGCTCATTGCCTCGCATCTCTGGAGGCTGGATGTCCAAGGTCAGCCATCTTCATAAGGGCTGCAAGGAAAGGATGTGTCCTGGGCTGCTCTCCTTGGCTTGTGGATGAATATCATGTCCCTGGGTCCTCATGTGGTCCTTCTTGTGCTTGTCTGTGTACAAATATCTTCTTTTTATGAGGACACCAGTCATAGTGGATTAAGCCCCACCCTGAAGGCCTCATTTTAATGTAATTTCCTGTGTAAAGATCCTGTCTGTATAGTCACACATTCTGAAGTATTGGGGTGGATTTTAACATACACATTTTTGGGGGGACATGATTTCAGTCCACGATACCACTTAATAATTTGGGGTCCTAGCAGCCCTACTTGTAGAAAATATGGGTTGGTTTGTGCTATCTCTTAGAAACTCAGTACTCTGGTATTATGGTTTGGATTTTCCAAGGAGTCTTTAAATTCAGATTTTTGAATGCTCTGGAGTCAGGAGTGACACAAGAATTGCTGAGGCTTGGACAGACTGATCACAGGATGATACTGTGTTTTCATTTGAATGCAGGATTTTGAGATTTTCCTAATAAAGTCTCACTTCTAAGTGATACATAATACAGGTAAAAATGATTTTATGGTAAGAGTAAGAATTAAACCCTGGGTGAGTTTTGGTTACTTGTTCCTTTCTTGCCTTCTCATTTTTGTCATTCATAGCCTTATTTTTCTGCTGTTTATGTGTGGAAGCAAATGCTATTACTGTTGCTGAGCCTTTTTGCCTTTTCCACTTAATGTTTCTGGAAGTCCATGCACAATAACCCCCATGTATATCTAGTGATAGAACTTGAAATATTGAGGAGAGGGAGAGACATTTGGGATATGTTCATTTTTCCATTGATGAGTGGGAAGGATGGCTAGTTCAGTGGAGAGGGAGTACTTGAAATTGAGTTTGCTTCTCTTCCACTCTTCCACTCATTTCTTCATACATGAAGTGTCAATAGCAGGAAGATTTCAAATTAAATATGCCCTGTGCTCGGGGAAGTGTTTTTCAAGTGGCTGCTTTCTACTTACAAGCTTACCTAGGAACTGAGATTTTAACCTTATAATTTTCACCTAAATTGGAAATACTTAGCAATCCTAATCTTACTGAGATTTATGTCCAGAGATAGACTTAGAATTTTGTCTTGTCAAGATAGAGTGTGTAATGGCTAAATTCACATTTGTATGCTTTGAGACTTACTCTGTCTTTGAGGGCAGCTTAGAGAAATTAAGTAACAGTGCTGATGGCCAGCTTGTCTATTTCAGCTTAGAATCTTTGTATGATATCATAGTTTATGGTGCTGATGATAGAGGATCTGGAGATACAAGAAAAGCTTAAAAGGAGGTGGATAGAATGTCTTAAGATATCCTGTCTTTAAAATAACTTCAAAGTGTGTATGTTCTTAGTCTCAGATACATTCTAGATAAAAGCTTTTTTCTTTAAGATTTCCCTGTATGGGAACTAGCTGTCACTTTATTAGCTCATTGAGTATGTAATAGTTTTCAGCATAAGTTGTTGTTGTTGTTGTTGTTAGGCGCCGTCGAGTCGGTGTCCGACTCATAGCGATCCTCTGTACAACAGGGGAAACACTATTGTCAGTGCTTCTCTGCCGTTCATAGGGTTTTCAATGGCAGATTGATTTTTGGGAGGGGGTTGCCAGGTCCTTCTCCCAGCCTACAGCTTCTGGTGTTCCCAGGTGGTCTCCCATCCAGGTACTAACCAGGCCTGACCCTGCTTAGCTTCTGAGATCTGACAGGATCAAATGCCACAGGGCTACAGCTGCAGGCTTTCAGCATAAAGAGAGATCTAAAAAGTAACAAGTTTAAACTGAATTAGTAACAATATCAATAGATAGTATTTAGTGTCTCATATACTGTGCATATACTCCCATAGCCTCATCTCATTTAATTCTCACAATACCTGCTAACTTATGTACTATCATTATTACTATTTTAAGGTGAACAAAGTTAGGCACAGAGAGGTTAAATAATCTACATATGGTTACAGGTAGTTCATAATAGAGCTAAAAAATGAACCTGAGCCGTCATATGCAGGGTCTATACTTAAATATTACACTATGATAGATTTTAAGTAGAAAATTTGAATTCCATGCTGCATTATCACTCCATACAGAGGGCTGTAGTATCACCATTGCATCAAGGTAAGCAACAAAGGTAAGGGATTGTTTTTTGTGGGGGGAAATGTGTAAAAGATGGTTATGTATAACTCCCACCTCCGCATACATGTCTGTCAGCTTTTCATACTGTGGGAGATTATGTGTTACTGTGATGCTGAAAACTATACCACCAGTATCTTATATACCAGCAGGGCCACCCATGGTGGACAGGTTTCAGCTGAGCTTCCACACTAAGACAGACTAGGGAGAAAGACCCAGCAATCCACTCCCAAAATAATTAGCCATTGAAAGCCCTTTGAATAGCACAGAAGCACTGTCAAATATAGTGCCAGAAAATGAGCTCACCTGGACGGAAGGCATTCAAGAAATGACTGGGAAAGAGTTGCCTCCTCAAGGTGGAGTTGATCTTAATGATGAGAATGGAGTAAAGCCCCTGGGACCACCATTTGCTGATGTGGCACGATTCAAAATGTGAAGCAACATAGTTATTGCAACATTGGGCTCAAACTTAAAAAGATCATGTGCATGGCACAGTGTTGGGTAATGTTTTGTTCTGTTGTACATAGGATCACCATGAATTGGACCTGACTCTATGGCACCTAACAAGAATGTATAAAAGTAATGGCAATTATAGGTGAAGGTTTAGGAGAAGGAATGGTCAAAAGAGGAGAGGAACACATAGGGTTCAACATTGTCACTAGAGGAAAGTAGAAACATGAAGAGGAAAAAGGACCTTCTAATGGCAAACTCCATAGTGTACGACTTTCCATTGGTAATGTCTTTTAAATACATGTTTGAATATCTCCATATGTTTTACTTGCCCTGTCCCTCTTCCTTTCTCCATCCTTCCTCTGTTTTTTTCATTATGCATTCTATTAGAGTTCTATGCAAATATTTTAGATTTCTAATTATAAATGTGGTACCCAAAAAGACAGAGATGGATAAGAGTTGAGAAGGAGATTAAGGAAAAAAGACAACCTCTTTTACTTCAGATATTGGGAAATAGTTAACCTGTTTGTAAAATGAATAATTTGATCCCTTTGTTGTTAATTTTGGGTTGTAAAAGTAGAATATTTCTAGTGGTATAATAAATTTGGTGTATAAATTATCTGAGTTATTTTATAAACTTGCTAAATTCACAAAATAGAAAATAAGGCTGATTTTAGTTGACCCATTAAGATTGTAATGTTTGCTATATTTAATTTTTTTCATCACATCTTGTGTTTACTTGTGTTGTTTTTTATTAATTATACCACTTCTTCTCCTTGTAGCTTCCTGCTTGTGAAGACTGAATATTCGGTTTGATATCTAATTGAGTTATAGTTCAATTGGCAGTTAACCTATGTTTTGTGTTTGGAAAGTTACATTACTTTTCAAGGGCCATAGTACATTACTACAAACTTGGTGGTTTATTCTCAGATAGTGCTAGAGGCTAGAAGTCCAAAATCAAGGTATTAGCAGCACCAGGCTCCCTGTGAAGAAATCCTTGCTTGTATTTTCCTAGTTTCTGGCAATCTTAGGTGTTGCTTGGTTTATTCCTGCAGTACTCCAATTTCAGCCTTCTTGGTGTGTCGCTGTGGGTCTTGGCCTCTTTTAAGGACACTAGTTGATAGACTTTGGGCCTACCCTAATCTAGTATGGGCCTACCCTAATCTAGCTAATTATATTTGTGAAGATGATTTGCAAAGCAGATGACCTTCTGAAGTTCTGGGTGGACAAGAATTTTTGGAACATACTGTTCAACCTAGGTGTTTACTCTTTTCAATTTCATAGAGACATTTGTAGGCAATAGTGAACTGAGACCTACATTTAACCTTCAAAAGCTTAGAAGAAAAATTTACTATAGTGGTTTTGATAACACCATTGTTATTTTCTTGTTAAAGCTTACCTGTATCAGACAAATTAGTGAATATGTTAACTTTCTCCAAGGTGACTTGGCTTTTTTGTTAGAATTCATTTGTTTTTGTTTCTAAGAGAAATATGATTCTTCCTGGATGATTGAATGACTTATGAACTGTGGCTTATGTGGAGATAGATTTCATTTGTCAGAACAGTGAACATGATTGACATATTGGTAGTTAGTCTGGGGTTGGAAGCAAAGAAAATTGATATAATGGGGATCCCCAAGACTACTAAGTAGATGTGAAATGATAAAAGTTGACTTCCTTAGCTCTATAAATTGGTTCTTGGGATTTTAGATGCATTTACTCAAAGGCAAAATGTTACAAATATTGATTAGATTTCTAGGATTTTCCACAATAGCCTTTTTATTCATATATGTAGTCTAACAAATATATAGCTTCAATGATCAAATAGAACCTATATGATAGGTATATGAGGTGTGGTAAAAATTATGGTAAATGTTTAAAATAGAAAAATTATTACAATAAAAGACATATTGCCATTAATCTTTCTCAAAATATTCCCTCTGGAAAGTACACTTATCCCATCATTCTTGCCATTTTCTGTAGCAGTTCTGGAAATCCTTACATGAATGTCTTTAGTTGCATTGTTACGGCTGCCCTAATATCCTAAATCAACTCACAGTCATTTTGACTTTGGGGAAGAGCCAGCAGTTGCACAGTGTCAGATCCAGTGAATAAGGTGGATGAGGACACACCTTGATGTCTTTGACAAAAATTGCACTACCACAAGTGATGTGTGACAAAGAGCACTGTCGTGATGGAGGATGAAACCTTTTGCCTACTTTTCATGCTGTTCTGTCAACCAGAGCTCACACTGAATGACTGCACTGAACAAGTTGAAACTTGTCACCCATTATTACTGAGGTTCAGTGTGCCGCTTTCTGTGTTGAAGATCCCTGCCTTTCTGTTCGGTGGCACTCAACAGCAGCATTCACCAGATGTATATATATATATTTTTATCACACTTATATAACCATCTTTCATTATAATCTAAATCATTTTGTCAAATGTCTGAATGCCAAGACACACCTTGCCCTGTCACCTTCCTGGTGGAGAATATGTGCCAAAGGGAGCACAGGCCTTCTGTTCTCTTTCCCTTCCCTGACCTGAGGCTCTCAACCTCTGGTTTATGGTGTTGAGAGAGTGGGCCCAGGTGGGAGGAGGGACTCTTGAGGTACAAACTCCTTTAGTAACATGACCAGTGCTGGGAAGAAGCAGTGAGGTCAATTGTTTGTTTCTGTGTTTGTGTTTTGCTGTTATCTGTGGTTTGAGTTGTTCATTGTCTTGTAATGATTTTAAAATTAATTAGGAGGTTATGAAGGATTTTTAGTTATCTATTACCTTATTTAATACAATATTTGAACCTATGCAGTAAGTGATGGGTTAAATTAGATGTCTCTCACAGGTCTTAGTAATTTTGTTGTTGTTGTTAGGTGCCATCGAGTTGGGTCCTACTCGTAGCCAACCCTATGTACAACACAACAAACCACTCCCCAATTCTGTGCCAGGCACATGATCTTACTGATGTTTAACTCCATTGTTACAGACACTTTGTTAATCCATCTAGTTTAGAGTTTTCCTTTTTTCCATTGATCTACCAATCTCCCAAACATGATGTCCTTTTCCAGGGATTGGTCCCTCCTGACTACATGTCCAAATTACAGTCTAGCCATCCTTGCTTCTAAGCAGCACTCTGGTTGCACTTCTTCGAGAACCATTGTCAGTTCTTTTGGCAGTCCATGGTATATTCAATATTTGTCTCCAAAGACACCATAATTCAAAAGCATCAATTTTTCTCCTGTCTCTCTTATTCAGTGTCCACCTTTCACAACCATATGATGTGACTGAAAATACCATGGCATGAGTCAGGTGCACTTTCATTTTCAATGTGACATCTTTACATTTCAACAGTTTAAAAAGGTCTTTTGCAACAGCTTTTCCCAGTGCAGTGTGTCTTTTGATTTCTTGACTGCTGCTTCTGTGGGTGTTGATTGTAGAACTGAGTAAAGTAAAATCTTGGGCAACTTCAATATTTTATCCTTTTATCATGAAGTTGTGTACTGACTGAGTGGTAAGGATTTTTGTTTTGTTGATGTTGAGGCAAAACAAAAGCTGTGTTCTTTGATTTTCATTAGTAAATATTTCAAATCCTCTTCACTTTCAGCAAGCAGAGTTGTGTCATCTGCATAACACAGGTTGTTAATGAATCTTCTTCTAATCATGATGCTGCATTCTTCTTCATAAAGTCCAGCTTGTTGAATTACTTGCTCAGTATAGAGACTGAAGAGGTATGGTGAAAGGATGTAGCACACCTTTCTTGACTTTAAACCAGGCAGTGTTTCCTTGTTGTGTTCGAATGACTGCTTTTTGGTCCATATATAGATTCCTCATGAGTACAATGAAGTGCTCTGGTATACCCCTTCTTTGCAGTGTTATCCATAATTTGTCATGATCCACACAGTCAAATGCCTTTGCATAGTTGTTAAAACATAGAAAGACATCTTTCCTTTATTCTCTGCTTTTGTCTAGTACCCATCTGACATAAGCAGTGATGTCTCTAGTTCCATGCCCTCTTCTGAATCCTGCTTGATTTTCTGTCTATATACTGCTGCAGTCCCTTTTGAATAATCTTTAGCAAAATTTTGCTTGCATGTGCTATTAATGACATTGTTCAGTAGTTTGCACCTTCAGTTGGATCCCCTTTCTTGGAAATAGGTACAAATATAAATCTCTTCTAGTCAGTTGGCCAAACAGCTGTTTTTAGGATCCGGCAATTTCGTGCTTAGCTTAGACATTTTTTAACTCACCTGTTTAATTGACAAGTGTTTTTTAAGGCAGTAATTATGCTGTGATTTCTTGAGATACATTAATCCTTTTTGAGGTAATTTGAAAACTAAGGCCTTAGAAATTACCTTGTCTAGATGTTTCTCAGCTGAATACAGGTGAGGCTTAAGCTGTATGCTTGGGTCTTATAATGGATTTTAATCAATAGCATTAGTGACCAGCAAGAGGCAGTATTGTCTAGTGGTTAAGTGTCTGGGGCTCAGAACCTCAACTGCTTGAGTTCAAATTTGGCCTGCATTTATGCCTAAATGTAAGTCTTAAACTTTCCTGTGACTCATTTTCCTCTTTTATAAAAGAAGATGAAAATACTCTTAACCTCATAGTAGTATTGAGATAGTATATCCATTAAATATGATCATGAGGCCATAAAATAGACAAATTAAGGAACAGTAACACTTTTGGGAAAGAAAATATATTAATAGGAATTAAAAGTTCAAGAGAAACGAGGTGCTGCATTGCATGCTTATAATCCCAGTGTTTCAGGAGGCTGGGGCAAGAGGATCACAGGTTCAAGGTCAGGCAGCCTGTGTAATTTAGTAAGACCCTGTCTCAAATGAAAAATAAAAAATGGGCCTGGGGTGTGGCTCAGTAGTGGAGCCCCTGCCTAGCATGTGTGAAGCCTTGGTTTAGCCTCCAATACTGGAAACAAAACAAAACATAAAATAAACCAAAAAACCCTAGAAGATTTGGATGGTAAATTTCAATGAGATCTTCCCAAAAAAGCTCAAGAAAGTTATCTTCTCTTATATCTTTGAAGAAAAATGATATATTTCCATGTGTTTACTTCTTTATTGTCCCCGTCTCATTTTTTCTGCTTGTCTGAGTTTCTTTTTTATTAAAAGCCTCCTTTAGTTGATTGGAAATCTTTATTATGAACTCATATTTAAAAGTCAGACACTAACAGGGGGGCTGGAAATTCTGGGTACTTGGGTGGGAATTGTTGGTTGTGGTCTGCGCTGTCTTGTGATGGGGATGAGTTAACTGTTTTTTTCTTGGATCCCATTAAATGTCAGTTTATGAAGTTTTGCCCTGAGGGAAGGTTTCAGTTTCTACAGGCAACAATTACTTAATCTCCTGCCTAGAGGATTTAGGTTTGCTGCCCACATTATGAAGACTGAGTAAGAGTCAGAGGTTGCAGAGAATTCTCAGCCTTTAACATACAGGTTTTTAGTGAATGTTCATATAGCTAGCGTAGAGGGAATAAAAGGTACTGAAATACTTTAGGCAAAAAAATGATGAAGGCTTTTTTCAAAAAAAGCCTAGACAGTAGGCAGAGATGGGCGAGGAGACTGGGGAGTTAAGAAGAACACGAGGTAGGGCATGGTGTTTGGCTAGACATGGAATTTGATGAAGGTGGAGGTATTCAGAAAGACTTCCAGGATTTTGGCTTGGGCTTTGGGGTGGATAGAGAAGCCAGTGACAATAAAGGGGCTGTGGAGTGGGAGGGAGTATGAGGAAGACGCTGAGTTCACTCTCAGTAGTATCAATGTACCACTGTCTCTGACCTGACATTCATATGCAAGTTGTTTACAGAGTGGTACAGTTTAAATAACAGATTAATGGTACATAAATTGAAGACCTTACTAGTTGTATTCAAGCACATGATCATTTATTTTTTTCAATATTGTGAGGAAGGTTGATGTTATCATCTTCATTTTACTGATTTAGAAGCTGGAGTCTCAGGAGATTTTTGTCCAAAGTAATACAAATACTTAAATAGTAGATACAGAGTTCAGATGGGGGGGAGTGGATCTTCAACTGGGGATCAGCAAAATGGATGGCAGGTGGTAGACAGTCAGTACAGACTGAATGACCAAATAAATGAATGAGTGAATAAATCCGAAATCCTTTTTTTTTATTCTATCCAGCATTGCTATTGGGACAGAAACCCATATGATCAAAAGTATATCCAGATTGTTTTAAGTTTGCTAGAAAGCAGATATGAAGTTAGGACAGAATTGTAATATGTCAGAAATATTAAGTTCTGCTGGAGACTGTGCACTGGCTGTGTGATCATGAGCAAGTACTTAACATGTTTCATCTAAACTTTCTTCACTTTTGAAATGAAGATCTTTTGAAAAATAGGACTAAAGATCTTAGAGCTTTTGATTAATATAATGGCACTAGCATGAATCTTTTACCTGGAAGAATGTATAATTGTGTCATCAGTGTTCTTCATACATATATACTGTGATGTGATGCACACTTATTGTTAAAATCTTTGCTTTAAACCCTCTAATAATAATTCTTTATGTCTGTCACTGCAAAAATTAACATGAATTGCTTCACAGCATTTTATATTTGACAGGATAAATTTTGTAAATGAAAGACAAAAATCCATGAGTCTAGACTGTGATTGTAAGTAGGCTTATGTAAATTGCACAATTGTTATTCAAGTCTGAGTAATTTGATGGTTATCTGCCAACTGATATCAACAAAATTTTCAAGCTGTTGGATCATGAGACTTTAAAGACTATAAAAATGATGTTTTATTTTCCATCTCATTTTTTTTAAAGATTAAAATTTGTCACTTAAAAATCAAGTTAGCTAATTTCTTGGCTGCTTTAAATTTGTGAAAAAATTATATTATTTTGTCCTATTTTTTCAACTGGAAATATAAATTGAGATATGATACTTTTATATTTAAGACATTTTTACAAGCCAGTCCTATGTGAGTACATTTAAAATTGTCTAAAAATCCCCATAGACTTTCAGTTCTTACCTTGTGAGCTTTTTAAAAATTCTACCTTGTATGATTCTCACAATAATCCTATGTTAGTGTGTAAGCATTAATATCTTCACATTTTCAATCCCCCTTTTCCACATATTTCCTGCTAATATCTATCTTTGTTATTGTTAGGTGCAGTCCAGTCAAATTACTACCTAACAAACGGATGACAGACTATGATCAGCAATCCATGACCAATGTCATGACCACTGGCATAGTTTAGTGTTTTATATATCCTCATAAATTACAGAGTATAGCTCTAGGTTGACACATTTTCTTGTATCTTTAAGAATTTCTTAGGAAGATAGCAAACAAAGAGACTTTTTAGTGGTCATTTAAAAAAAGTTGTTGTTAGGTGCTGTCGAGTCGGTATCCAACTCATAGCAGCCCTCATAGGGTTTTCAGTGGCTGACTGCTTCAGGATTGCTGTGGGAGTGGATTGCCAGGCCCTTCTCCCATTTTTGCAGTGCTGGGAATGGAACTCACGACCTCAGAGACTGCAGTGCAGCTCTCTACCAACTGAGCTAAATCCCAGCCCCTTAAAAAAAGTTACATCATGTATATTGGAACAAACTTTCTGGAAAGGAATTTGACCATTCCAAAAAAAGAGGAGAGAGTCATGGGAAAAAATATTGAAAAAAAAAAAGTATAGCTGGGTACCATGGAGCACATTTGTAATCCCAGTGACTGGAGAGGCTGAAGTAGGAAAATAACAAGCCTGTGTCATGTAGTGAGACCCTGTCTCAAAATAGAAAATAAAAAATTTGTTGGAGGTGCTGCTCAGTGGTAGAGCACTTGCCTACCATGCATGAGGCCTTGGATTCAACTCCCTCCCCAGTACAACAAAAATGATGATGATGATGATGATGATAGTAGTAATAATAAAACACAGATTGAAAAAATTCTTTTAAAATTATTAGATTTGTTGAAAATCTTTACTAGTCTGTTATTCCAAGTAGATCAGGGAATCACAATTAAGAGAAACAGAACCAATACTAGATTTATCATAGTAAAACTATTTAAAGGAAAAGATGAGAATGTCTTTAAGTCAGGAAGAATAAAATAACCTGTTACATGCAGAGAAAAGGAAGACATTTTCAGACTAGATAAAGGGGGAAGATTCTGTGTAAGAGAAACTCTTGTAAGACTCTAACAGGTTAAAGGGAAAGTGATAGAAGAAGATATTTCTGCATAAAATAATTGTGAGAAATCTGGGATGACTCTATTACTATCAAGCAATATAGAAATTATAACAAAAATAGAGACAAATTTCTGCTTTTCCTGGAGACAAAGGGAGAGATTTTATAATAAGAATCAATACATCAGGAAGATTCACAATTATAAATGTATGCAACCTAACAGTAGAGTTCAAATATGCAAGAAGCATAACATTGCATAATTAAAAGAAGAAATAGACATTTCAGTAATTCTAATAACATTTTAATAACTCATAAAGTGAACAAGGATATTGAAAACTTGAACAATACTACAACCAACTTGATGTGTAGACTTTACCCAACCCAGTAGAATATACATTCAAGAACATAAAGAACATTCTGCAGGGAACACCATATGCTAAACCCCAAATAAATCTCAGTAAATTTAAAAGTATTAAAATCATTCAAAGCATGTTTCCTGGCCACAAAGTAATTAAATTAAAAACAAGTAACAAAAATGGACTTGGTAAAAACATGAGAATTAAACAACATATTTCTAGATAGCCTATGGAAAGAAAAATCATGAGGGATCCAGGCACTGGGGCACATACATGTAATCCCAGCAATTTGGGAGGCTGAAGCAGGAGGATTGTGAGTTTGAGGCCAGAGGCAGCTTGTGTAATTTAGCAAGGCCATGTCTCAGAATAAAAAATTAAAAAAGGGGCTACAGGTGCACCGCAGTGGTAGAGCACCCTGGGTTCAATCCCCTAGTACTGTTAAAAAAGAAAAAAGATAAAGAAAAATTATGAGGGGGATTAGAGAATATTTTGATCTGAATGAAAATAAGAGTACAATATAGGCTAGGTGCAGTAGCTCATGCCTGTAATCTCAGCAGCTTGGGAAATGGAGGCAGGAGGATCACATGTTTGAGAGCAGAAGCAGCCTGCGTAATTTAGCAAGACCCTGTCTCCAGATAAACTAAATAAATAAAAAATAAAAATAAAAAATGGGCTGAGTGTACAGCTCAGTGATAGAATACTTGCGAAGTATGTATAAGGTGCTGGGGTTTCAACTCCCAAATACTAAGAAAAGGAATAAAAAAAGAAAAGGAAAGAAAAGGAAAAACAATAAAACAAAATTTGTGGGATACAGCCAAAGCAGTGCTTTTGGGCAAATTTAGAGTTTTAAACATCTATTTTATAAAAAAAGCAAAGAGTTCAATTTCATAATGTAAGTTTGCCCTTTAGCAATACAGAAAAAGAGCAGCAAAGTTATCTCAGAGCAGAGAGAAATAAATAATAAAGATCAATGAAACAGAAAAAAGAAAGACTATAGAGAAATCAGTTAAAGAAAAAGTTTTGCTCTTTGCGATAAACAACAAACTAATAAAGCTTTAGCTAGATTGACCAAGAAAAAAGGCAAGCACAATTCTCCAAAATCATCACTGAAAGAGAGTATATCGCTATTAACCTTACAGAAATTAATAAGATTTTCAAGGAACATTATGAGTCACTTTATGCTAACAAATCAGACTAATAATATTGAATGGATGAATTCATAAAGAGCAGAAATTATGAAAACTTTTTCAAGAAGAAATCAGAAATATGTTTAGATCTATAATGTAAAAAGGTGGATTAGTTATTGAAAACCTTCCAACACAGAAAAGCAATTGGGCCAGGCCTGCCTGCTGGTGATGACTGTCAAATACACAAAGAAGAAATAATAGCAATCCTATGCAAGTTCATTCACAAGACAGAGGATTAAAAAAACTTCCCAATTCATTTCATGAAGCTAGGATTACCCTTGTATCAATGCCAAAGACATTGCATACAAAAAATTGTAGTCTAACATTCCACATGAACATAAATACAAAATTCCTTAACAAAGTATTAGCAAAAGGAATCCAGAAACACATCAGAAGGATTATATAGCATGACTGAGGAAATAATCTTGGGAATTCAAATTTAGTTTTATATCCTCTCATCAGTTATTATAATATTTCATGTTAGCAAAAAAGTTTGAAAACCACATTATCATTCTAATAGATATAGAAAATAGTTTTTAAAAACAAGATCAACACCTGTTCATGTTAAAAAGTCAATAAATTTGCAGTAGAAAATAATTTCCTCAATACACATACACAATTGTATTTCCATATTCTAGCAATGAACATATATAAGTGAAAATTTAGAACACAGCACCATTTATGACCACTTCAAATAGTAATAATAAAGAAATTGTTGTTGTCAGTCGTCTTCCAGTTGAGTCTGACTCATAGCGACCCGACATACAACAGAACAAAACACTTCTCTGCTATTCTTTGGGTTTTCAATGGCTGATTGTTTTGGGAGTGGGCTGCTGGGTCCTTCTCCCATTTTTGTGGTACTGGGGATCACACTGAGGACCTCAGAGCATGTGGATCAAACACTTTAAAAGAATTCTCTAGTTATAACTCTCACGTTCAGAATTTGATGTCAAAAATTATAAAACCTTGAAAAGGAATCAAAGAAGGTTTAATTAAATGGAAAGACATACTGTACTCATTAAGACTCAATATTTTTAAGATGACAATATTAAAATAGATATATCCCCTATTTTTCTATTGATTCAGAGCTACACTTGTCAAAATCTTACCCAGCTTTTTGTAGAAATTAACAGTCAGATCCTATAATTATATGGAAATGGATTGAGCTAAAAATGTCAAAGCAATTTTGGAAAAAGAAGAATGAAGTAGGAAGAGTTATACTACATGATTTCAAAACTTCATATGAAGCTACAGTGATCAAGACAGTATTGTTGAAATAAAAACAAACATTTTGACCCTTGGAATAGAATGAGAAGTCCAGAAATAAACCCTCACATTTGTGGGTTATTAATATTTAATTGAGTTGCCAAGGCAATTCAGTGGAGAAAAGGTAGGTTTTTTGTATGTTTTATTTTGTTTTTTTTTGTTTGTTTTGACATGGGTCTGGCTGTGCCTGGAACATACTTTGTAGCCCAGGCTGGCCTCAAACTCAGGATCCTTCTGCCTCAGCCTTCCAAGTGCTGGGATTAGAAACCTTTGCCACCACTCCCGATTGAAGAGAGAGTTTTTTTTTTTTTTCCCAACAAATAGTATTATGAAAGTAAGATATTTAAGTGCAAAAAGATTAATTTATGCACTTATAACACAAATAGTAACTCAGAATTGAGAATAGACTTCAAGGTAAGAGAGAAAACTATAAAACTTCTGGAGGAAAACCTAGTAGAAAATATTTACAACTTTGGATTAGGGAAAGATTTCTTAGATATAATAAAAGCAGAATTTGCAGTTGAAGATAGTCATATATTAGAGTTTTGCTCTTCAGAAGCCATTAAGAAAATGAAAAGTCAAATCACAAATTAGGAGGAAATATTTCTAAATGATATATCTGATAAAGGATTTATATCTAAAATATGTAACAGGGCCCAAATTTGAATAATGAAAAGACTTACAATTCTTTTAAATGGAAAAACGATTTGAACAGACACTTTACCAAAGAAGACATGAATGGCTAAGTCCTTGAAGTGATGCTCAAATTCATTAGTCATAAGGGAAATGAAAATTAAAATCACAGCAAGACATCACTGTACATCCAGTAAAACTGATATGATTGAAAAGATCATCAATCCCAAGTGCTGGCAAGGATATACAGTAACTGGAACCATTATGTACTGCTGATGGGAATACCAGATTATGATATAATTACTTTTGAAAAGTTTGACAGTTTTTAAAAAGTTAAATATTAAATTACCACATGATCTATTCCTGAGTATCATCTACCCATGAGAAATGAAAACATACTTCCACACATACATGTACATGAATGTCCCTAACATTATGCAGAATAACCCAAATCAGAAAAGTCTAAATATCCATCAACTATTAATTGGCAAACAAAATATGGTGTATCTGTACAATAATAAAAAGGAGCTAATTACTGATAACATGTTTCAACATATTTGAACCTCAAAAAATATTCTGCTAAGTTAAATAAGCCTGGTTATATGTACACAAAATTTTCACAAGAGGTATATCTAAAAAGCAGAAAGCAGATTAGAGGTTGCCTGGGACTGGATTTGGGATTGGGGACTGAGTGTTAAACTGTATTATGCCTATGGTTGGACAGCTCTGTAAACTGATGAAAACCATTGAATTATACACTTAATTGGTAAATTTTGCTGTAGATAAGTAGTGTTTCAATGAGATTGTTTAACAAAAGGTGACTGATTTAAGTGTAATGTAAATAAGACTCAAACCGGAGTTATGGGAATGGCTGCAGAACTCTTAATATTTAGTATAAGTCATTGAATTTTACATATATATTGGATGTGTTTTATGATTCATAAATTACATTCTAGAACTTCTTTTTTAATTGGTTTTTGTTACTCTCTGCTGCTATAGCCATGAGTTTAACTATTGATACTGGATCATTAATGTGGCCAAGGCACCTGGGGTAATTGGCAAGAAGAAAATGAGGAGATACAGGGATCAGTAAGAAAATGTAAGGAGTAGCTCTTCTCTGTTGCCCACCTTCACTTCTCACAGGTGTAATGTCTTTCATAATAAGCTTTCTCTGTATTCTCTACTGTAAAATAAAAAAAAAAGAAAGAAAGAAAATGTCCTGAAGCTTGAGAAAAAGGAGATAGAACGAGGTATCTAAGCATGTGTCCAGTTCAGGAGGATTAGTAATTTCTGAGAATGATTTGAGACTTAACTAAGTAAAGGGTAAGTTTGAGGTTGATAGAGCTGTTACAGAAACAAGGAAGTAAGACCTGGCAGCAGTTCTAGGGCCAAAGTTATTGAAGTCATGCAATGTAATTCTGGACCTCAGGTGACAGCCATTAATCCTAGCAGAAGTTACTGACTCCTAGGATTAGAATGTTGAGAAGAGCCTTGGAGATTATGTATTCTAGTCTTTTCATTTTACAAAAGAGCCAACTGAGTCCTAGGGAGAAATGTTAAAACTACAGAGGTTGATTAGAGTTTAGGCCTGCAGTGAAAGTCCTGTGAGTCAGTCACTGTAGACAAGATGGTCAGAAATCTTGAAATGAATCACATCTTTAAAATGCGGCCCTCACTGCAGATTCTATCTGATCTTGGTGTAAAGTGCCAAAAACATAAGTCATTCAGATTTCTCTATATTTCTCATTTTCCTCTGACATTTTGGAATGTAGTGGAGCTCTTTGTAAAACCATCAAATAATTCCTATTTTAATTAAAACAAAATTAATAGCATATGTTGAGGAAAAATGTACCATATAGAATATTGTGGGAAAAGTTTAGAAGTAGAAAACTAAAGGAAACTTTAGTATGGGGAATTTATATTTTTTGGACACATGCCATCTCAGTCAAGTCCCTGAGTATACCCATGAGAATTGAATTGATAGGAGTACATATTTAAAGCCCTAAAAATTTGAACAGGACCCAAGAAAAAGAATTAAAGGAAATTATAAGCAAGAACTTGGCAGTGGTTCTGTTATCTATGAGCTGATTCTCTGTTTTTTCTGTCGTACAGCTTTGGGCTAGTGTGGGCAGGAACCAGCAGCAGGGGTCAGTTTTTCTGATGAGAACCAAGTTTTACCGAAGTATTTAAAATTATAAAATTTTCTTGATGGAGACTGAGATTAATTATTCAGTAGAGGTGCTTTCCCCCACCACAGAGAATTGTGCTAGTTTCCATGAAGAGCAGCAAATTGGTGGGGTGTCTTTGTTTAAGGAGACCTGAGTGATATATTTTTTAAGTGCTGAACACATAGTTGTTGTTAGGTGTCACCGGTTGGGGTCTGACTCATAGTGACCCTATGTACAACAGAATGAAACACTCCCCAGCACTGTGCCATGCCTGGCACTATGTCAGTACTTCTCTGCTATTCATAGGGTTTTCAATGGCTTATTGTTTCAGGAGTGGGTTACCAGGAAAGAGGTGGGAGGAGAGCAAAGAAACAATTATCAGAGACAACCACTTATTAAGTGACTACTACGCATTCTGACATCTGATACTGCCTGATCTCTGAAGTTAAGCAGGGTCAGCCTGGTTAGTCCTTGGATGGGAGTCGTCCTGGGAATATCAGATGCTGCAGGCTAGGGAGAAGGACCTGGCAATCCACTCCCAAAACAATCTGCCATCAAAACCCTATGAGTAGCAGAGAACCATTGTCAATAGTGTGAGCATAGCACAGTGTTGGGGAATGTTTCCTTCTGTTGTACATAGGGTTTCTATGAGTGGGATCCAACTCAACACTTAACAACAATAGCATGTGTTCAGAAGTCACTTAATAAATGGTTGTCTCTGTTGTTTTTTCTTTCCACTCCCATCCCCTGCCCCCTTTTTGTGGCTTAGGCTGGTCTGAGACTCCCGATCCTCCTGCCTCAGTCTCCTGAGTACTGGGATTACAGATGCACCACCATGACAGGCTGTGATGTTACTTTTTAAATGCCTTTAGTTGAATTATAAAGACTGTAAGCCAGTGGAGCTTCCAGAGACTTCCATGAGTGATTTGGATCTGGGCAGGTCTTTCTGTCTGCCCGCCTTATGTTAATATATTTGGAATCTTGCAGATGGTTGTTGGTGCATAAGGCAAGTGATTTCCCATCCTCTTCTCAGCCTAATCAGCAGGTTATAAATCCATAGAACTGATGACCAGATGGATTCAGAACTAGGTCCACCTGACTGTAAAGCACAGCTCTTAACACTGGGGTGTGCTACTTCCCTGGGGCCAGCATCATAGAGAGAAATTAGACTTAACCCTTCATTGATTTGCTACTCACTTGGCCAGGAGCAAATACTGTGAGTCCTGCTCCAGATTTTGTTTCTAAACTAACATGTGCAGTCTTTTCCAGGAGGATTATGATGTGTTAGAAAATAATCAAGATTTGCCTGGCAGGAATTCACCCATAATAAATTAAATCCTAGAAAAATGGATTAACCAAATATTTAAAAATCTTCTTATTTAACAAGGCAATTAACATAGTAGAACTTATTGATAAACAATTAAAGTGTTGCTCTATTAGGAGTGATCATTGGAAAAACATGAAAGTATACCTGCTGTTTCACACAGTTCTTGAATGCATGACTTGGCATTTTCAAAATTGAAGATCTCTGATGGTTTGGCTACAACTTAAATAACTGTACTTCCAGATATCTCTTATATTTCCCAAAGATTTCTTCCTCAGTAGTAGCTTACTGAATGCACATGGCAAATAAGCCCATACAGTTATAATTTCAGATATACATAAACTGTTAAAAGTAAAGTCACATGACTGAGCAAGTGATAGTAAGCTTAGTTTATTAGAAATAATTTCCCCTGAACATTGATGTTTATGCATGTTATGGAAAAATGGCTGGCACTGAATTTGTAGTATTTATTAGGAAATTTGGTGGGCTGGGATTTAGCTCAGCTGTTAAGAGTGCTGCGCTGCAGTCTCTGAGGTCCCAAGTTGAATTCCCAGCCCAGCAAAAAATGGGAGAAGGACGTGGCAATCTACTCCCAAGGCAATCCCGAAACAGTCAGCCACTGGAAACCCTGTGAGGGTCGCTATGAGTTGGATACCAACTCAATGGCAACAACAACAGTAGGAAATTTTACTTTCTTAAAAATTTTACTTTCTTAAAAACAAAACATTAATTAATCCAAAAATATTTGCTGCCATATCGTGTTATACATATTGCTGCACTTGGAGCAAAAATATTACTAGAGATATGTGTGGCCATATTATTTTAATGATTTGATAAACCCGTGCATTGCTTTTGAGCTTCATAAAGCATCTAGGCAAATCCTAGATTTATATAGTGATATATTGCTTAGGCCTATGTGTGCAGTTGTTAGTGGAAGCTTTATGTGTCATTGGAGAGCAATATATGGCCTTCTGTATTTCAGAGATGAAGTATAATGTGAAGCAAATTTGAGATGACAGGAACTGAGATTTTTCAAACCTGTGGACTTTTCTTATGAAGAATGTTTTTTCTTTGGTTACAAGGAAGTAACTGAAATTATTTCTTATGTGAATATGACCCAGAGGGTATCTAGCAAGCTTTCTTTTTAATGCTTATATTACCAAGATACAGTCCTTTCTGTATATGTGCGCATGAATATACACATCCACAGATGCCTACAAAGTAAGTGCTTACTTTAGACAAGTCATGTTTAGTAAGTGCAATTTGTGTTTTGCATTTTCCTGGTGAGGAATATTTTTAAAAATCATGGAAATAAACATGTAGGAAACTGTCTATTTAATTGCAGTGGGCCCCTTGGGTTGTAGAATCACTCCAAGCAATTTGTAGTTTTTGTAGGAGAGAGACATGACATTTCTTTAAGATTTTAAGTGGTCATTTAGAATGCATATATTAATATAGAAAGTCTTTTGAGAGCTTCCAGTTTTATAAGGAAATTTGCTAACTCTCCCTCAGCAGGAAGAGGAGGGTTTGCAATGCCTAACATTTCTGCTTTTTCTGGAGGAGCAATGGAATTCCTCTCACTGAAATAATTTTTGTAAAAGAATAACTTAATCAGTACTAAATCAGTTAAGAAAATAAACAGTAATTCAGATAGTAATCAACTTATCTCTCATAGAATTTTTAAAATAAGAAGTAGACTGTTTTCTCTGAAAGGTTATCTTTGGCTTCGATTTAGCAAAATCTCATGACTTTTAATATTTTTGATCATCATTAATATCATTTGTGATTTGACACTGTTTGCTGCTACCACTAGCAATTGTCTCTTTCCTTAGATTCTATTATGCTACATAGTCCTGAAGGTGTGTGTTTGTTCTTTTGTATCCCAACTCTCAGGGTTGTGACATAAAATATAGGATAGCTGGAAAAGTTTTGAGTTTCAGATAAGCAGTGAAACCTTTTGATTTTCATTATAAGGATGCCCCTTGCAATTGAGCATCATATATTTTTATTTGCTAGCCTGCTATCTGGGAGTCCTCCCTCTTCTCTGTTATGTTCTTCTACTCTTTTTGCTCTCTTTTGCCATTCAGAAATCCATGGCTTTGATGCTGTTCACTATCTAATGAGAGTTAATCTTTTCATGTGGCACCAGCTGTCACCTCTTCATGATGATTTTCCAATCCACATCTGTACATTGCCTGTTTCAGCCCTAAATTCCAGATAGCCTAATGTAACCAGGTAGACGTCCTACTACACTTTCCAGCTTGACACCAAACCAAACTATTCTGAATGCCTGTACCAAATATCCCATTGTCTTCAGGGTTAACATTGTTTTCACTTCCTCACCTTGTCTGTACTGTGGTCATGCTAGACTTTTTTCTCCTAACCATAGATATATCAACATGTTTGTAGACCTTTCATCCAAATGGCTACCATTTTCATATCATTTCTCTTCAGCCTCGTTGACGTAATCCTATCCAGATGTAAAGTAGTGAAGATCCTTGAAAGGATTTCCTTTCTAGGCCCTTCTCATTCATGTGTCCCTTCTCTCAATTTCTCCTACATTCTACCACTAGGTTAGTCCTCTTAAAACACAGTCTTCATTAGTTCCCTGGAAATGGACTCTGAGGCAGAGACAGAGCCACGTCCAGGTTTACTGGAGATGCTTCAGGAGATATCTTTACAAAGAAGTGAGGAAGGCAGGAGTATACAGAGAGAGAGAGAAGGTGACCTACAATAAAGTTGAGCCCAAAGCTTCAGCCAGTCCAAGGCTGGGACAGGCTTCCAGAACAGGCAAAATGCCGGGCTGTGGTATCCACTCTCACTCTTCTGAGTGACCCTGAGGTGATAGTTTTAAGGCCCTCTAATTTATCTCCTGCATGGCTGTTCTTTGCTGTGTCTACCGTATTAGTCTCTTACTTCCTTCCCCGCAAAGTGCCTGGCTCTGAGAAAATCACCACTCAGAGGGGGAAGAGGTGGTGGGAAACTATTCCTATAGGCAGAAATTGTTTCTACCTGGCAGCATAGCTATGGAACAACTGAGGGCACTGATGAGGGGTCCACACTATTCATCACAGTGAAGATTAACATGTCACTTTCATGGTAGAACCTGAGGTGCCACCTATCACCTGCTTCTTCAAGGTGAATGTCATATCAAGTTTCACAGGTCCTTCCATTATCTCACCCTACCTTATCTGTTACTGACCTCAGCTTTTCACCATCTCCATTGTCTATGTTGGTGTTCAGGGAGGGTTATCCCCACCTGGAAGGTTTGCCTGGTAGCCTTCTTGAGCCCTAATCCCCGCTTCCCCCAACCCTAACCTACTGTACCTTCCTTTGGGCCTCACTCCTTTGCTTTTGGTGTCCTCCCTCCTGGATTGTCACTCATCTTTAAATCTTCTGTTCTTCTTTGATCTCTAGTTGGTGAACCCTGCTTATGTTAGTTAGGTGCCATGGAGTTGGGTCTGACTCATAGTGACCCTATGTACAACAGAACAAAACACTCCCTGATGCTGTGCCATGCCTGACACTATTGTCAGTGCTTCTCTGCTATTCATAGCAGATTGTTTTGGAAGTGGGCTGCAAGGTCCTTCTTCCTAGCCTGCAGCACCTAGTATTCCCAGGCAGTCTCCCATTCAAGGACTAACCAGGCTGACCCTGCTTAGCTTTTGAGATCAGACAGGATTAGATACCAGGGTGGTATGGCTGCAAACTGCTTGTGTGTCCAGCCTCAACTCTGGCCTGGCAAGGTGTCAGAGCCTTGTCTCAACACTAGGGATGTTTCAGGACCCTTGGGGTTAGGGTGAGAGCTGGTCGGTGGCACCAAAGAAGGATTTCAGTAGCCTTCTTATTATGGAAATAGAGCAGCTGCTCCTGCAAGGGAGAACAGGAACAAGCGAAAAGATGTTATTGGCCCCCATGGTCCTCACTGGTGTTGCCCTCACAGCTCGCCTTCTCTACTCTTCTTCTCCCCGGGCGGGGGAAAGAATTGGAGAGTGCTTCATGTCTTGCTTAGCCACTTTGGAGGCCCTGGTCTTGACATGGAGTCTTGCTTGAAGGTCTTGTTGATGTTGAGGAGATGAGTCTCAGGTGTAGGGTGCGATGGTCAGGGTGATGGGGTCCAGATAACAGGTGGAGACAAGAGAGTCCTGGGGGTGGTCAGTGGCCTGTTTATATACACTCCAGGAGTGGGGTGAGCTGGGGAGTAGCCAATCATGGCAGGGCTCTCTCCTAGGGTAACTGTCCCTAACTGCCATGCAGATAAAGACTTGTAGTTGT
Organism: Pedetes capensis; assembly: GCA_007922755.1. NCBI lineage: Eukaryota > Metazoa > Chordata > Mammalia > Rodentia > Pedetidae > Pedetes > Pedetes capensis. The sequence continues at coordinate 29,839 of VMDO01004682.1, forward strand.
GCACTTTTGGTAGGTGGATAAGGCATGGGCTGAGCCAATCATGGGAGTCCCTTTACTGACCAATCATGGGGGTTTTGGCAGCCAATCAGGTTGAAGGAGGCCATGCCAGAGCTGGCTTGTTGGGGGCCATCTTGGGTTACCTGATGCAAGGGGTAGGAGTAAAGTAGCTGCAGGGTGAACTGGGACTTGGGTAGCCACATTGGCTCTTCGTGAGTCAAATAGGTCTCAGTCCAGGTTCTTGGGTTAAGGATGACCAGAGGTGGGAGGGGCAGGAACAGGGCAGGATCTGGGTAGGGCTCAGACCTCTGTCCAGACTGAGTGGGTCTTGGTCTGGGTACACCCCCGCCACTGTCCACCCCAGGAGTGTCCAGATAATTTTACACTTAGGATTAGTACGTATGATTACTACACTTACGATTAGTACTATACAATCTCTTCATTGTTTAGTATCTGTATTTTTTCGTTAGCTCCATGGGTACTATTCTTGTCTTCAGTATTACATTATTGTGGAATGAGAGACATATATTTCATTTCTCTGGTATCCTTGACAGTGTCTAGCAGAATGCTAGGCTCACGATAGAGGACGTGTGAGTAGCTGTTTCATTGCTTGATTATTTTTGTAAGTAGCACAGCCAAAATATTAGTACTGACAGTGATTAGATAAGATGGAGGGATTTTCTAGAAACATTTTATTTGAGCTTAAGGTATGACATTTCCTGAGTTTCAGAGTTACATGTTTCTAAGTGTTTGTATGTCTCCTTTGTGGATGACATGATGGAGGATCATGAAGTGACTTCTGTTTCCTTCTCCTCTTGCCTCACTTCACTCTTACACACTGAGCTGGAGCCAGTGCAGACTTGGAGTCCCTTCTCTGTGATTCAGTCCACCTTTAGGGAAGCTCTTTGTGTCCTTTTACCTAAAATTGTGGCTTCTCCTCTTTTCCTTACTCAGCTGCTCAATAACTAACTCTCATCCTTTATGCACAGAGAAGGCTTCCCTCAACAGTACCTCTGAATCCCTCTGACCAACTCTTCCTTTCAAAATAGGTATATCAATGAGGGAACCACATTTATACACAATAGAACATAATACTGGCTAAAAGAAGGCAGAACACAAAAAAGTACAAAGTTGCTGCAAAAGATGGCCAAAACTAATTTATGGTGTTAAAATTGAGATCATGATACCTCATGAAGAAGTGATATTTAGAAGGGGATATTAAAGGGCTTCTAGAATGGTAGGAATGTTTTATTTCTTGATTTAGGAGTAGTTTACATGGATGTATAAACTTTACACCACATACTTGTGATTTGTATTTCCGTGTGTGTGTCTGCGCGTGCGTGTGTGTGTATGATGCTCTGATCAAAAGTTATTAAAATTTTTCACTCTATTTGGTAAGCTGAATCCTTCTGTGACAGAGGCTAATGGGTTGCTCTTCCCAGAATTACATATTTGGAGATAACAGAAAGAGAGGAATCATAAACTTGGTCCTCTTTGTTCACTCTCTCAATGTTGACTCTGGGGAGAAACTTGGAAGTCATAGAGCCCATCCTTCTATTATTGGACATTATCATCACTAATAATCCAAACTCATGTTGAAAGTCTTAAATTTTTCTCTCAGTTGTGCCAAGGTATTGGGCTAGGTCTTACTGATTCCTGTACCCCAAAGGAAATATTTTTATTCTTTCTCATCAGAACTATTTAAAGAATAGCTATTGACCACAGGTTTCCTTAGATGCTATAAATAGAACAATAATTAGTCTAGTTTGAAAAAAAATTCTTGTCAAGTACTTCAGAATACATAGGAGGGGAAGACTGAGATAGAGGAAACAATTATTATTGTTTATTTTCTTTGGCTATGTTGTTCGATTTGGATGTACTCTTTTTTTTTTTTTTTTTTTTTTTTTTTTTTTTAATGATGCCACAGCTACTAGCAACAGAGAGAAAAGACCTGGTTTTTTTCTTTTGCTTGGGTGGTGAGTATTAATGTGATCAGACTGGAAAGATGATAGTAATAGAAGTGTGGGTAGCAAGTCATAGGAGAAAAGAGCAGAGAGTTTGGATCAGCCTAAGTCTACTGTACAACAACTGCAGCTCTAGCCTGAGTCCTGGCACTTTGTAGGAATGTGAACTTGGGCAGATTGTGTCACCTGTCCCATAACAGGTGGTGACAGTGCTCTCTTTATGTGGCAGGTTCATTTATTTATTTATTTATTTATTTTTCTTGTGGTACTGGAGGTTGAGTCCAGGGCCTCACGCTTGCATGCTTTGCAGGTGCTGGACCACTGAACTGCACCCTCAGCCCTTTTTTTTTTTTACTTTTTGAGACAGGGTCTCGCTAAGTTACACAGACTGCAGCTGGTCTCAAACTTGCATCCTCCTGCCTCCACCTCCCAAGCCACTGGGATTACAGATGTGCGCCACCGTGCCCAGTTTGTGGCAGGTTCTTGTGAGGACTGGACAGGAGGGAAAAGCTCCACACCCAGGCTGTGATGGTGATTGCTGTTGTGACATGGGGCTGGATGAGAGAGGACACAAACTTCCAGGCTGTTATTTCAAAAGTACACCATTTTTATATGTATAGACAACACTTAGTAGGTACCTTTTGTTTCTTTGGGGAATAAATAGAAGGAAATAATTCCTACTCTTCAAGCAAAATCACAATTACTTTTTGAAAGAACTAAACAATTTTATGGTGGTGTGTTGGCAAGTAGTCTAAAATCTTTCATAAATACGAAGAGAATCTAAGGTAAAATGAAGATTCTTGTGCAGTGGGGTTTGTTGGGGAAGGCTAGTGTATTACCAAATGGAGATGTACCTAGACTTGAGTTTTGGGAAGTTAACCAAAATTAATCATAGAGATTGAGCTGGAGTTTAGCTTAGTTGGTTGAGTGTTTGCACTGTGCGCTCTGAGGCCCTGGGTTTGATCCTCAGCACTGCAAATATGGGAGAAGGATCTGGCAGCCTGTTCTGGAAACAATCAGCTATCTAAAACCCTATGAATAGCAGAGAAGCACTGACATAGTGCCAGGCAGGGCACAGTGTTGGGGAGTGTTTTGTTCTGTTGTATATAGGGTTGCTATGAATCAGACCCAAACAATGGCACCAAACAACAACAACAATTATAGGGATGATATACAACACTGATTCTGCATGGACTGTAGGCTGGAGACTTTACTTCCTGCTTTGCATGCCTTATCTCATGAAATCCACAAAACTGACCTGTGAGGTATAGCTACTGTCATTAGATGAGAAAAACCAAGGCTTTATGATATAAATTTCCTAGAGCCACCTAATTATTGGAGGAGTGGAGCAGGTGCCTGTGCCCAAAGCCCTTGTACATCATCTTAAGAGTGAACATGGTGTTGATAGGGGATGGTGCCAAAATAATTTTGGATGCAGTTCCTGCCATGGGAGCTGGGAGCCATTTTGAGAATCAAGTTCTACAACTATTCTCTTAAAGCACAACAGAACGACAATTTAATAAAAGGTAGTGTTGTATAATGGAAATAATGTGGATTTGGATTGAGAACTGGTTTCAAGCCTTTGCCACTTGATAGCCACTGTGTGGCCATGGACAGGCTACTCAGTAAAGTTTGAACATCTTCTTTCACTTGAAAGAGGTTCAAGAAATAATGTAATTTGCCATTTTGCTTTGTGAAGCTAATGTTGTTGTTGTTGTTATTATTATTATTATTATTATTTATGTTTTCATTATAAACTGGTATTCTTTCTAGGCAAGGGTAGAGATCAATCTTCCTCTAGAAGCCATGGAATAATGGAAACCAGACTCTAACCTACATTAATGAATCTAAGCTTTGCGGAGCTATTATAATGATCTCCTGGGTTTATGAAATTGTCAAGTGCTACAAAATAAATTATTTTTAATAGTCTAAATAATAAAAATGATGATAGTAATAATGATATGGTGATGATGATATAATACCAATGATAATAGTAATTTTAAAAAATAATAAAAATGGAAAATGATAGCCTAGAGTCAGATGGCCAAACTGTTGAATTGCCCTTGGCTGGCAATATTTCAGATATTTGCTAATTAAGTTGTTTTGGTAGATTTGCAGTTTATGTCCTTCTTGACTCAAACAAGCAATTAAATTCTCCTCAGGAAATCATGAAAGGTTACCTTTGCTTGTACGGCCCACACTGCTGAAATTTTGGCTTCAGTTCAGGATTCATGGACAAATTAACATCTGAATCACTAGAAGCCCATTCATAAAGAATGAGATTATGTACATAATTAAAACTTACATACAGAGCTAAAGTGACTTGAATTTCACAATGTAACCAGGGGATGGGCTGGGATTTAGCTCAGTTGTTAGAGCCCTGTGCTACAGTCTCTGACGTCCCGAGTTCAATTCCCAGCACCCCAAAAATGGGAGAAGGACCTGGCAATCCATTCCCAAGGCAATCCTGAAACAGTCAGCCGTTGAAAACCCTATGAGGGTCGCTATGAGTTGGATACCAACTCGGATACAACTCGAAGACACCTAACAACAACAACAACAACAACCAGGGGATAGACAAGGCATTCTTGTTCTCTGTTCACACTGAAGTGTAGCAAGCTGAGGGTCTGTGATGGTGTTTATAAGTAAGTGAGCAGCTCAGTTGGGCAGGAAATTGCTAGTTTAATGGAGGAGCCCTCCATTTTAGCAACTGAGATTTGTAAAGGGTCCCATAGAACCCTCTGGGAAACTTTCCTAGAAATGAGAAATAATGGACCCATTGCAGTCATTTGCATCCTGTCTTCATGTAAAATGCCTGTGAAAGCCAGTAAAACCATAGCATAATCATTTCTCAAAGTTAAAATCAAATACTCTTAGAAGGGTATCTTCAGAGTTGAAAACTACTTAAGAGTAGTCTTTGCTCTCGCCTACTTTGCTGTAGTAAAAGTAATGGAGATGTGTGTACACACACTATTATCTTGGAAGTAATTATTTTTGGATAATTTTGGGGACAGTCTTTTAAAAAAACATAATGAAATACTCAAATTATGTTGTTGTTGTTAGGTGCCATCAAGTTGTGTCTGACCCATAGCGCCCCTCATAGGGTTTTCAATGGCTGATTGTTTTGGGGGTGGATTACCATCCTTCTCCTGCCTTTTTGTTTGTTTGTTTGTTTCTTTCTTTCTTTCTTTCTTTCTTTCTTTCTTTCTTTCTTTCTTTTTATTTTCAGGGCTGGGAATCAAAACTGCAGAGTGGTGCTCTACCAAATGAGCTAAATTCCAGTATTCAAATTTTGTTGTTGTTGTTAGGTACCTTCCAGTCTGTCTCTGATTCGTGTTGTTGTTGTTAGGTGCCCTCGAGTCGGTATCCGACTCATAGCGACCCTCTGTACAACAGGGGAAACACTGTTGTCAGTGCTTCTCTGCTGTTCATAGGGTTTTCAATGTAAGATTGATTTTTGGGAGGGGGTTGCCAGGTTCTTCTCCCAAGCCTACAGCTTCTGGTGTGCCCAGGTGGTCTCCCATCCAGGTACTAACCAGGTGTGACCCTGCTTAGCTTCCGAGATCTGATGGGATCGGATGCCACAGGGCTATGGCTGCAGTGACCTTCATAGGGTTTTCAATGGCTGACTGTTTCAGGATTGCCTTGGCAGTGGATTGCCAGGTCCTTTTCCCATTTTTGGGGTGCTGGGAATTGAACTTGGGACCTCAGAGCCTGCAGTGCAGCGCTCTACCAACTGAGATAAATCCCAGCCCACTATTCAAATTATAGAAAAAATGCAATTCTTACATATTTTTGTGGTAGAATGAACTGTAATATTAGGAAATTATTTTTTATAAGCTATTTTGCTAAGATGACTAATTCTGATTGATGTAATTTCTGTATCATAAATCTATTTATTATTGTTTAAAAAATTTATTACTCATATTTTAGAAAAGATTTCCTGAGGATATATTAATGTAAAAGTGACCACATAGAGTGTGATAGTTACACCTCTATTAGTTTTGACTAGCAGTTTTATTTTTTAAAGTAAAGATTTGATTAGTCATCTGGAAAAAAATGTCAAGAAATTGCTTTTGCAATTATAGCTATCTTAGAAGAAGATTTCTTACAGGGAAATTGAACAAGAGTGCCAATTAATTCCAACTGTTAGAGTGAATTTTATGTGAATATCTATGAGTTTACCCTCCAATAACTTAGGGGAAAGCTCTGAAATGCTATAATTAGCAACCAAGAAACTATGTGAGCCTGTGGTTCATTGGATTTGACTGAATTCTTGATTGAAGCATTACTTTCTTCATTTTCTCTTTCAAGAACTCAGAGTCTGGGCACTGTGGCTCTCTGTCTAGTAGTTGTAGTAGGAAGGCAGGGTTGAGGCAGATTTTTTTTAAAGGCTTTTTACTTTTTAATTATTTTTAAAATTTCTTTTTTAACTTACATATTCAGTTGCATGTGTTTTTAAAAATCAAATATTTTTAGACTAGTTTTACATTTACCAAAAAATTGACTGCAAACTCTAGAATTCTTATAAGCCCCTCTCCCTTGGCATGTGTCACCTGTTGTTAGCTTATTGTATTTATGTAGTACCTGGTTACAAGTGCTGAACAAATATCGCTATATTACCGTTAACCATTACATTAGGATTCATTATGTGATGTAGAATTTTGTGGGTTTAGGCAAAGGCATAATGTTACCCATCATTACTTTATCATAGAGAATAGTTTCATGGCCCTAAAATCCCCTATTCCCTCCACCCCAACAAATCCCAAGTCCTGCCAACCACTGATCTTTTCACTCTCTGTAGTTTTCTTTTTCCAGAATGTGATATAGTTGAAACCATAGAGTATGTAGCCTTTTTAGATCAGTCTCTTTAACCCAGCAATATGCATTTTAAGGTCCTATGTGTCTTTCTGTGGCTTGAGAGCTCATTTCTTTTTATGCAGAATAATATCCCATTGTATGGATGTACCATAGATTATCCATTCAACACTACAGGACATCTTGATTGCTTCCAAGTTCAGGCAGTTATGAATAAAGTGCCTGTAAACATTCTTGTGTGGCTTTTTGGTTGGATATATGTTTTTACTTCACTTGGTGATTATGTTAGACAGATTTCTCATTGCTGTGGCAAATAAGTGAAAAACATTTTTAAGGGGGAAAGGTGTATTTTGGCTAATAGAGTCAGAGGTTTTAGTTCATGGTCAGCTGGCTCCATTTCTGCAGGCCTGATTTGAGGCAGAAACATCATGGTAGAAGGGCATGGTGGAAAAAAGCTGTGCACTTCATGGAGGGCAGGCAGCAGAGAGAAGTGACAGGAATGGGCCAAGGACAAGACATACCCTTCAAAGGTGTGCTCCCAGTGACCTCCTTTCTCCAGTGAAGCCCTGCCTTATGAAGTTTCCACTATTTCCCAATGGCCCCACCAGCTGGGGACCAAGCTTTGATCTTCTGGGGAACATTCCAAATCCAAACCATAATAGATACTTAATTTCTCTTAACTGGTACTGAAATCAGATAGACACTGAGTATAAGATGAAGGTTAAGAAAACCACATTATTCTTCTTGGAGCAGGAGATGGGGGAAGACTGACTATAGAGGGGGGTACAGATCTTGCAAAAATGCCAGCCTGTCTCTTGCCAGTGGATAAGTGGAGCATGGGGAGAAACTGGAAGAATTTTTTCTGCTTGTTTACAGTTAGGACAACCTAGAGGAGTACACACTGAACAGACTTTACTCCCAGTTAACTCTATTCTCATAAATACTTCCAAATGGTATTTATAAGTTTAATATATTTAGTGCTTTTTGAGCATTCACATGCCTTGATCCTATAAACCAGAACTTCAAGTATTTAACCTCTTTTTATAAATCTAATAAAATGAAATGTTTCAATGTAGTTCATCTAAAGGATTCAGTATTGGTGGGAATCTAGTAAAAATCTGACTTTTTAATTTATCTTATTTAAAATAAAATTGCAAGCATAGTTTGCTAATATATCACACTGTCTCATAAATATAATAAGTACTTGATCACCTAAATATTGAACTCTGTCCAAATGATTACACAGTGATTGCTAAACTTAACATCAAAGGTGTGATCCTGTGGTTTTAATTTAAACTTTTATGTCTGTGTTTCACAATAAGCATTCTCAGAGTTCTTTATAGCCAGGGTGGTCTAGAGTTGTCATCTTAGGAGGAGTGGCCCTGTTCTGTGCAGGGAGGCAGGTGACTTAGTCAGCTAGAGCTCTGGGGCATGGTGGAGATAGCCAGAGGTGTCCAGTGGCATTCTCCTCCCTCAGCCATCAGAGGACACCTAGTGCCATTTGTGTAGTCAGGATCACAGAGGATACTGCATTTCTGCTCTCAAGTTCCTCTTTTATCTGACCTGAATCTGCATTCCTCTAAATCAGGAGGCATTTAATTTCCTTCAACTGATCTCTCTACCTTCTTGTTGAATTCTGTAGTGTTTTCATATTTTTCCCCCGCTGGTTTCCTGAATTCTCTTTCTTTTTCTTCCTGCTGTCTCACAGCTATGTCTGATTTTCCCATGCAGATACTCATCTGCTAGATGAATGACTTACTGACAAAACTGTTACTGTGAATCTTATGTAATAAGGATAAAGTCCTTTTAGAACTCAGATATTTGAGTTCTTGTGTGACATTTCTATTGTTTATAAGTGTATCTTGTAAGTGGCAGGGAGTTTCAAATACAACTAAAGCCTTTTTACAGAAGTTTCATTATACAGTACAGTTTTTAGACTTTTAGGATTTTAGGATTGACTTCCTTCATATGTCTGTCAGCTTGTCGTATTGTTGGGGGTTGAGTGTTGCTGTGATGCTGAAAGCTATGTCACTGGTCTTTTAGATACCAGCAGGGCCTCCCATGGTGGACAGGTTTTATCTGAGCTTCCAGACTGAGGCGCACTACAGAGAAGGACCTGACAGGCCACTCCTGAAATAATTAGCTATTGAAAACTGAATAGCAGAGAAGCGCTATCAAATATAGTGCTGGGATATGAGCCCACTAGGCTGGAAGGCATTCAAAAGGTGACTGGGAAGAGTTGCCTTCTCAAAGTAGAGTTGACCTTAATGATGGGAATGGAGTAAAGCCCCTGGGACATTCATTTGCTGATGTGGCATGACTCAAAAAGTGGCTACAACAATGGGCTCAAACATGAAAAGATTGTGTGCATGACACAGTGTTGGATAGTGTTTCCTACTGTTGTATGTAGGGTCACTATGAGGGGGACCTGACTCAATGGCATATAACAACAACAGAATTAATTTGTCTCTTTCAGCCTGCTCATCTAGTCCATTAATGAATTTTGTTGGCTTTACCTGAAAAATAGATTTTGAGTCTAACAAGGTCTCTAGCTTCAGCCTCTTCCTTCCTCTCCATGGTCGGCCTTCCACATAGCAATTGCCACCACAATAAAACATAAATTAGATTGTTATTCTATTACTACCTACCCCCACAAGTGAGGCCCTGTGTGTAAAGTTGCAATTTTATTATGAATGCAAGGGGAAGCTATTGGAGTAACTGAGAAGAAACTGGAGGTTTTGCTTATTTGCCCCGGGGGGTATTATAACCTGATTTAAGTCTTAAAAGACTACTTTGCATTTGAATATTTCCTAGAACAAGAAGAAGGATGGTATACAGCTTTTTTGATAATACTAATGGGACTTACTACTGGATTGATGGGCAGGCATGAGAAAATTCAGAATCTAGACCAATGTCCGTGTTTTGTTTGGCACCTAGTAAAATGTGATTCATTGTGTGAATAATGGATTCTGGGGCAGAATCTGGGGGGGAATCAAAGATTCTTTGAGATGCTTATCAGACATCTATTTAAAGTTGTCTGTTTGGCCACCAGATGTATAAGGCTAGTCCTCAAGGAGGCACTTGGACTAGAGGGAAAAACTGTAGATTTATTAGGGAATGGATGGTCTGTAAAGTCCCACAAATGGATGAGATAATCTATTGAGTGAATGTAGATAGAAAACAGGGTTCTAGCCCAGGAACTAGCCCAGTGTTTAGACATTAGGTAGAGAAGATGGAGGAGGTAGCAAAGGTGACTGACAAGAAATTTAGGGGGCATGATCAGTAAGAGAATAATGCCATTGAAGAGAGAATAGTCAAATTTGTCAGATGTTTTTGAGAGAAAGGAATTGACTAACAGAATGAGAGAGAAATGACAGATTAGAGGAGCTGATGGACCAGTCAACAGATGATCAGAGGAACCAGCCATCATAGGAAGAGTAACTGAGGAAGGAATGGTTGTTAAGGGTTGCTAAGGGTGGTAGGTGCAGAGTGGAGAACTTGAGTTCTAGGGAGAACTTTTAAAGATAGTACTAGAGTATGTTTGAGAAGAAATGGTGTAGTATAAACAGTGGAAGGTTAGCAGGAAATAACAGATAATTACTGGAGGGGAAAGGGGAAATGATTAAGTTTGCCCTTGTTAGGAGCAATGGGTGGCAAGGAGTACGAATGCAAATGGACCTGCTGTATGTAAGACCCTACATAATAAGTAATAATGATAGAGTGTGTTGTTACCTGTATGGTGCTGGGTAAGTGGAAGCAATCCTATCATTCTACACATACTTCCACTATGACTGCTTGCTCTCCTCCTCTTGCCTTTTTCTCACCTCCTACCAAGTCATATGTAGTAATATAGTATTAGGTCAGTACAGTACAGTGTGTGTGTGTGTGTGTGTGTGTGTGTGTGTGTGTGTGTTTCTCCAACCACTGAACATCAACTAAATGCTTCTTTTGGGTCACAGATTCTTTTGGAATCCTGTATAAACAACAATGTCCTCCTCTTAGAAAAATACAAAATCATAAGAGGTGGTATGCAATTCTGGGTTTTCTTAGACACATAGCACTTGCCCAGTGTCTCTAGATTAAGAGTCAGTTCTAGATCTTAATGAAATAACTGAGCCATTTTTCTCAGTCGACCTGTGTACCATTATCAATTCCTGGGCATTGTGATTAAGTGCAAAGTTTATGTGAGAGAAAGTCTCTCTATGATATAAACAGCTCATCTTTAAGTAGCTACACTTTAAATCGCAAAACATTTTTAGTAATATTTATAAATTTATAAATGAAATAGACTGTAGAATGATAAGCTGAGTCTGTTAGAATTTGACGTCAGACAGAGAAGGGTAGAAATGGGCCATGAGCCACTCTTCCATAAAGCTCTCTTTATTGCCATCTCATTTTATAACCAAAGGCTCTTGGATCACCTTAATGGGTGAAGGACTTTTGGGGCCTGGCAGAGCCTTACCTTCTTTGGCCTTCACTACTGGATTCTGGGCTGGGATTTGGCTCAGTGGGTAGAGCGCTGCGCTGCAGTCTCTGAGGTCCCAAGTTCAATTCCCAGCACCACAAAAAATGGGAGAAGGACCTGGCAATCCACTCCCAAGGCAATCCCGAAGCAGTCAGCCATTGAAAACCCTATGAGGGTCGCTGTGAGTCGGATACCACTCGACGGCACCTAACAACAACAACAACTGGATTCTGCCTTTTTGGCTTCTGCCTGCCCTGGTCAGGGGCAGTTGGGCAGCAGATTCATAGGCATGTGTGGGTTCTGTCTCTAGTCTGAGATATGTCTGAGTTTTGTACGATGAACATTAGATTTACAGATTCTCAAAACATTAGTGTTAAAAGGTTTATTGACCATCATTTAGTGTAGTGACTATCAAGTCTGACAGGGTTTCATATAAGATTGTGGGTGAAGGGGAAATATGTTGTACTTGTTTCCGTAGTACAAATTATAGAACATACACTAATTAAAGTTCTTTTTACTGCAGCAGATTTTTTGGTGGTCATTGTGAAAGTTTTGTATAGCATTTGAGTAATAAAAAATGTTAAGATCTGGGTTCATCCATTCATTTAAGAGGCGAGGAGTCAAATCAAGTCCTAGAATTTAATTGACTTACCCACAGTTGCATAGTTAATGGCAAAAAAATTGAGCTATAGCTTGTAACCTCCATGCTTTTTCCTCCTGGGTTTATGTCCCTTAGCGCCATACAGAGATTGTTTCGGGATTGCTTTGGGAATGGATTGCCATGTCCTTCTCTCATCCTTCTATCTAGCTGGGGTTTGTTTATTTATTTTTTTGTGGTAATTGGGGGTTGAACCCAGGGCTTTGCACATACTTTGTGAATGCTCTACCACTGGGCTGCATCCCTAGCCCATTTTTTATTTGTGTATCTTGAGACAGGGTCTTGCTAAGTTACTCAAGCTGTCTTTGACCTCAAACTTGTGATCCTCCTGCCTCTGCTTCCCAAGTCACTGGGATTACAGGCATGTGCCACTGCACCCAGCCTCTAGCTGGGTTTTAGTATATCTTGTATCTTTGGTAGATTTAGACTGTTGCTTATGGAAAGGAGGAAACTAATTTTTATGGCATGCTCACTTTGTATGGGCTCTGTGCTGTTTACTGTGTCCTCATGTAGCCTTTGTAGTATCCTGGTGATAGAGGTCTTTCTCTCAGGTTATAGCAAGGACACCTGAGCTTCTGTTCTTTTGACTTATAGTCAAATCTATAACATAACTTGGCTTGTTATGTACTGTGCAAATTTAGCACCTTATTGTATATATGTTCCCATAAGACGTTATTTCAATCCTACGAAACTATCATTTTCTACTGTGGCAATAACGTCAGGCATCTGACTTGATTTTCTTTGTTCTTCTCAAACAATCCCTGTCAGTCCTTAGTACTGCATTAGTGTCCTGTGAAAACTTTGTGACGTTTGAAAGAAGTAAGGGAAAGGTGGGAAATGTTCATTTATTGGTGAACTTTGAGAAAGATGATGGTGATAATGTGCACCAGAAAATAGTTAAGTGCTACAACCTAGGAAAATGCAGGCAGAAAGGAAGGGGGTTAGGAACAAGTAGCAGCGACTGGAGAAGGCAGAAACCAGTAGAAAAGATTTTTGAACCAAAATAATGTTGTTCCCTCAAAAGCACCAGTGTTTTAGAAACAATGTGGAAGTTGAACACACACACACACACACACACACACACACACGAACTGGCATCATTGGTTGGAGAAGTTGGTACCAAAGTTAAAAAGTGTCTATTACTGAGTACTCTATGTAAGCAGATGATAATGTTAGAACCTAGAATCCTTTGCTATAAAACTCATTAACCTTTTTCTTATGGCCTGAGTTGAAAAAGTATCTCAACTAACAAGTGAAGAATGACATGATGTTTCCTGATTTGTCATACAGATCTTTCATAGGGATACCAACAGCTTTAGTGCTAATGTTGCTTTTATTGGAGAGATTTTCACAGTGATGTATAAAATTTTCTCACTTGGTTTTATTGGGCCAAAACATTACTGTTATACTCATGAAGAATAATGTTCTGCCATTATTTTTCTAGTTTGCTTATTTTAAATAAAAGAGGGAAATTTTGATATTTCCTTAAATCTGCATCTTCTTTCACTAAGAATTGGAATTAATGACATTTGAAGTTATATGAGCTGGATAAAAACCAAAATTTTACACCAAATAATACTAGTTCTCTGGTAATTCTTATATTTCAGCTCACTAGTCCATTAGTCTCAGTCATTTTTTCTTCAAAAATTCATACTTATAGTTGTGTAACTCATGCATACTTGTCACATTGAGAGATGCAAGTTTCAATTTTAAAAATAGTCATTCATCTTGATTTTTGATTAATTTTATAGCTTTATTATAAAATTGATAAATAACTTATTTTATTCATTAGAATTGATTGATGATTCTAGTGCTTAATCCACTGGGAATTAACTATGTCCACCTCAGTAGGTTAACCTTGTATATATATGGGAGATATTATTACAGCTCTGAATTTTAAGGATATTGGTTATTAGGAAAACCAACACATTTAATCATACTCTTGAATAAAAAGCATCCTGGAAAGTGATTGAGGCTCTGGTCTCCTTGTTGCTAAGGTAGTGGCAGGTGATCTTTTTAACTCATAATGATGGCAATGCTTCCTGGGACAGGTGCCAGATATCTAGAAATGAGAGTTCCACTGTGAATAAGAGAGCCAAGTGCAATCTCCTTTTTCTCATCTGGAAGCCAAAGTTCACCTCCTGATTTGAGGGAGGAATGTCTTTATAAAGGCATGGTGTAGGGAGATTTAATAGTTTGGATTGAATCTGTATGTCTTTATCCTGTTTCTACCTCAACTAATGAAGTTTTCCACATGATGTATATAGAATAGTGTAATTTGTACTGATATATATCCCATCATCAATCTTCTCTTGGCATAGCATTTTGAAAAATTTTGATGAGGAAAAGGTAAGCATTATCACCCCATTTTCACAGCAATGCCAAGGTATGATTTTGGTTTTGTAGTTTAAAATGGAATGGATTAAAAATAAATTCCCACTTCTCCTTGGAGTACCCTTAGCAATAGAGCAATAACAGGCTCTGCAAAGTTTAGAAAGATTTTGAAGAATTAGAAAAGGATCTCAATAGCTAATTGCATAGACAATTAATACTGGAGCCTGGAGGGAAGTGACCTGTGGAAATGTAGTTATGACTGGGAATTAGAGAGGTGAGTCTAATCTTCTTACCATAAGTCTTGACCTTGGTCAAAGAATTTACCTTCCCAGCATCTCAAGTGATTTTTTGAGGGGTGGTTGGAGTGAGAAGGGATGTAGCCTTTAGTTTACAAAATGAAGAGTTTACTTAGATGATCTGTGCCCTGCCTTTCAGCTCCTGTTGTCTTTATTTAGAACAGGTGGTAGAAAGAGTGCTGACCATAGAGTTAGGAGATGAACCTTCTAAATTCTTGTGCTAGGTTTTGATCTCTGCCTCTAGAATAAAGCTACATTATTTTTTTGAAAGTCATCTATTTTCTGTTTTTTTATTCTTACTTTATTTGTGGAAATTTGTGGAGATTCAAGGAATAATCAGGTTTCTTTTCTAAACTAAATATTTATGATTTATATATTTTTAACCCTTTTTGAAGTCAACAAATGACCCACAAGAAAGCCTCAGTGCCAATTATGTACCAGGATATTTTTAGCTGTAAGTCCCAGACAACCTTCTCTCAATGATTTGAATAAAAAGGAAATGTCATCTCACAGAAGTCCAAAGGAAACCTGGAGCTCTGGATGGTATATAATACTCCTCCTCAATCTCAGTGCGGCTTTCCCCTTAATATTGGCTAAACTTTACAATAGTAACCCTATGTCAACCACAAGACTGTGGCTTGTGACCAGCTATCCAGCAGGAAAGAGAGATAAGCATCAGGCTGGAAGCTCATTATTTCTCTCCTGGGCACCTGTACTCTAACAAACTACATGTTTTATGTTTTTACTTTTTTTACTGTTTTGGTTCTCTCTCCTGACCAGACTATAAGCATCAAGAGGATAGGACTTTTTTTCTTTTCTTTTTTTTTTTTTTTTTTTTGCTGTGCTGGGCATCAAATTCAGGGCCTCAGGCATGTTAAGCCCATACTCTACCACTGAGCTCTATTTCCAGGCCCTATTTTTGCCTGATGTTTACTATTGTGTCTCCAGTACCTACTCCTATGCCTCTTACATAAAAGTCATTCAATAAACATTTGCGGGATGAATAAATGAGCTCAATTAACGTTATATAAGAAAGTATTGCCTGTTATACATCTATAAGCCTTAAAGTACATTTTCTATGCTTTTAAAGATATTTCAATTATGGAAAATGTATTATGTAAATCTGGCTAACCATGTTTGCACTTCACTATATGCATCCCACTCATCTAAAGGTTTCATTTCTTTCCTCCTTTACTTATTTATTTTTTTAAAGAAAAGCATTCTCTCTGTAGCGTAGGCTGGCCTCGGAGTTATAGTCCTCCTGCAGCAGCCTGAGCGCTATCATTACAGGCGTGCACCACCATGCTTGACTTCATCTTTCTTAATTTGTTAAGTAAAGCTATTTTCTGGAGGAAATCGCATCAGAAAATTGAGTAATTCTCTTATTTGAATTCCTCTTATAATCCATTTTTTCTCCAAAAGATAATTTAAAACCCGAAGAAAAGAAAATGTCCAATTTTAAATGTACAATATGTACAATACGTAGGCAAAAGAAGATTGTTACTGGCTCTCTTTTTGGCCCACACTGATGTCAATACACCTTCTTGTAAAACTTGTAGTAAATTATATTGTTCATATGACAAGTAACAGACACCAGTCTGTGCTAACCTTTTAACATGCACATTTTCATTTCAGTTAATAAAATATCTATATAAGTTTATTTAAAAAAATAAAATAATTGTTTTCTTTCCTCTGGATGACACTATTATGTCACTGAGCTAGGTTAGCAGTTATTAATCTGGTTTTTAACTATTAATAGCTATTCTATAATTGACACTAGAATAGCCTGTTCTGGTAGTTTTATGCCAAAGGATGCCCTCTTTTCCTACCGCAGTCTCTTCTGTGTCATCCTACTGGATGGATCTTCTGGAAGCTTACCTCTTGTTTATAACTGTCCCTCTGTTTTTGTATTTTATACACACATAGACACACATGTACACATCAAAAGAATTTGAACAATGGAGACCCAAACCTTTGTCCCGGACTTTTTCCCCATCATTTTCCATCAGATATTTTTATTTGTAGCCCAAGGAAATTATGTATTTGTCCATTTGTGAATTATGCCTTCCCCACATTCAAGTTTCCTGAGCTTAGGGTATTCCCCCTCATTATGGAATATCCACAGATTCTTGGAGAGCAGCTCATACAACACATGTATTTATGATTCTATACTTTGTTCCCATTGGACATTATCCTTCCTTCCTCTTTATTTGCTTAATAATTCTGTTGTTTGGTTATTAAACTGTCATAGCACCTATACATATCTGTTAAAGTTATCTGTGTGTCTCTCCTCACTCACTTGAGTATACAAGTTTTGCTTGAAGTGAGGATATAGTAAGATTTTTCTTTGAAGTGCCATGATCTGTGCTGTTGCAGAACATCATCTTGACTAGCTTCAGGAATGTTTGCAAAGAGATGGTTTCACTTTTCCTGAAGTAGCTCATATGCATATTTCCAGCTTGCCATGCTGTGGGGGCTTGTATGTTGTGTGATGCTGAAAGCTATGCCACCATATTTCAGATAGCAGCAGGGCCACCCATAGCAGACAGGTTTCAGCTGAACTTCCAGACTAAGACAGAAATATGGAGAAGGACCCAGCAGCCCACTTCCAAAACAATTAGCCATTGAAAACTCTATGAATAGCAGAGAAGCACTATCATATATAGTGCCAGAAAATGAGCCCCCTAGGTTGGAAGGCATTTAAGAAATGACAGGGGAAAAGTTGCCTCCTCAAAGTAGAGTGGACCATAATGATGGTAATAGAGCAGAGCCCCTGGAACCTCCTTTTGCTGACATGGTGGTGCTCAAAATGAGAAGAAACATAGTGGTTTTAATATTGGGTTCAGACAGAAAGATAATATGCATGGCACAGTTTTGAGTACTGTTTCATTCTGTTGTACATAGGGTTGCTGAGTCGTATCTGATTCGACAACACCCAACAACAACAACTAGAAGTAGCACTTCAGGTGCAGAAAAGGGAAAAAAGAAATTTGTTTTTATATTGCAGTAGTAAGAAAAAAGGAAAACCATACAAACACCCCAGTCACTCAGTGCCCCATGCCAGGGTATTTTAGGACTGTGATCTGCGCAGGGCACGTATGGCCAGCAGTGGTTGTGATCAATCATCACCTGATTGTGGGTGTATAACTTGCCTGAGTTTTATGAGGTAACTCAATGGGAAAGAGTGAACATCACCTGAGGAACTCAAATGACACACAGTGATCTCACATTGGGGCCCAGCCTCTGGATGGACTCTACCCTGCCATTTACCCCTCCTCTCTTCTCTTTCCCTTGTCTGGGGCAGGCTGCTCTCTCACTGGTCTATTTCCCTAAAGCTGTTCTATATAAATGGAAGAGGGACAAGTATGGCATTATTTCTTATTGTCTTCTTTCATTTTAAGACCTCATTCAAGTATTTTTTGGATGGCAATGACTGTGAGTAAATTTTGATTCAGTTGCTTTATCTGACCTAGAGAAGCAGGACTTGTAATTGTACTTATCAAAATATTTCTCTAGGCAGGTCTCACCAAGCAATTTAAAGTTGTTCTTGGATACTTTGCTGCTGCTAACCTATACAGAACAAATTTTTTGTTTGTATTCCAGATGGAGTAAAATCTTAAAAGTATCCCAACTTTTGCTGTACTTTTCCATATCTTATGAGGTTAGATAATCACAAACAGAACATGAGTGTTCAACAAATATTAGTTGAGTGAGTGAATAAGTAGTTTGTTAAATACATACTTGCCTAAGAAAAGCAAAGAAAGCAAAGGACTTTATTGACTATACTTATGATACAAAGTAATGCATTATTTATTATAGATTATAAATTATCTTATTAGATAAGTCAAAATTTAAAGCACCACGCTACCCACACTTCATCACCTGAGCCTGGGTCATTCTACCCAGGTAATCTTGTTCTTAGCTCCTAGAGTATGTCTGCCTCTCTTTGTTCTTTTGAAAAACATACAACTGTCAATATTTTTCCCCAGTAAATATATCTTAGATATGATTCAATATTAGCGCATACAGAACTGTTGCATACTTATAAATGTATGCATAATTTTTCTGTTATATGAACATGGCATATTTTATTTAACCACAACATGGTGAATGTCAGTTTAGATTATTTACAGCTCTTCACTGTTCATAAATAACATTAAAAGGAACATTTAAAAAATATAACTACATATTTCTGACCCTATATCTGTAAGGATAAGTTCTGAAAAAAATGCTGCTTCAAAGGCTATGAGAAATATTTTAATTTTTGATATATGCTGATCAATCTTTCCTCCTACTCCAAATCATTCTCTGATGTCAAAAAGGCTGTGTGTTTATATTTCCTTGAGTCCTTGTCAAGGTTATGTATTATTTGGGTTAATTTCCTTTGAGTTTCATGTTAAGTATCCTCTTTGAAAATTGCCCTCCTCCCCATTTCTTCCCTCCTGTGTGTGTTGGGGGTAGGAGGCTGTCTAGCCATCATAAGCATTGCCTGTAGCTTTCTCAGGCTGAATTCTGCAGCTGCACAGGTAGAAACCTGGCATAGTGGCTCAGAAAGCAGAGACTTGGCTTTCGGCCCAGGCTGGCTGTCAGCTTTTTGTTGTTGCCTCCAATAAGTCCATTTTGTTTCTTTATTCCTCATTTTCCTGGAAGTGAGTATCAGAAGTTTAATGTCTATCTGACTTTTCAAAGTCTAGGGAAATGACCTGAAGAAACAGAGGTCCTGAAAGGGAAGAGACCTCCAAATTGTATGATTTTTGACATTTTTTCTTGGCCAAGAAAAGTGTATCATTTGCACTAAGTGTTCTCAACATCTCTTTCGATTTATTGGTTGATGAATCTATATTTAAAGTTATGTTAAAAAAAAAAAGGCAGAAAAGTCTTTTGCTAGTAACACTAAGGGGCTTCTCCTGTCTCTGGTCGAGGTCACTGGGGCTTTGGGAAAAAACATTTGGAATGGTTATAATTTTATTTATGCTGGTTCTTTGGCAGAAATTATGAGCATCCTGTAAGAGCTGCTTCTTTGTTCTCCTTGTACCTTTTCTGACTCTATTTATAGATTTGTGGGATCCATAAAACCCACTCTGAATTGGTAACATACAGTATCCTCATAATTCTTACTTTATGATCTACAATCAAAGTGATATTGGATTTTCATATATGACACTCAAATATTCAGAAACCACAAACTTAGAGGTCTGACAAATAACAGAGTCCAAAAGCCTCAGCCAACTGGGGCAGGGAGGGGGACAGGTTAGAGTGGCACTTATGCTCGTATAAGAGGCTGATTGTGTAGCTCTGGCTAGTCCACATTTACCCACATCCTGAAGCCTGGATGGCAAGAATTCTGACTTTTCTGGAGAAGGTGAAGTTGTGCCTCTTATGTGAATTCTTCTGATCACTAGGTTCTTAATGAAAATGTTAAAACATTGCACACAGTCCAAAAAAACCAAGTCTCTGTGTTAATTATATCTGGCTTTACTGTAAATCCATGTATGGTTAGAATAGCTTGATTTTCTCATTGATACTGCATTCTTGTTTAAGAAATTATCTTATGCTCAGTAAAATGATAGGATATAATTCTACTTTCTGACCTGAGTTTTTAGAAATAAATATTTTTGAAGCAAATATTTTACCATCTTTTCATAATCTGTAATTTGAGTGAAAATAAAATGTTTAGTGGCAGCATTAGGAAGCAACAGTTCACTCATTTATGAAAGGACAACTCCTAATGTTTTTTGCTTCTTTCTAAAACTTGGCGAAATATATAACTTCAGTATGCTTGTCAATTAATATAACAATGAGAACAGATTTATTTTGATCAACATATCCAAGCTGAACCAAACACATGGTAGTAAGACAAGCAATCTTTAGAGAATAATATTAGGAACTGTGCTTCTTGCAACAACTTATGGAAGATCATTTAAAGATTTTATTTTTCTCTTTCATACCTACATTATTCAAACAGCACTTAATAGGCATCTTCTATAAACTCAGCACTGAATTGAGTGCTATGAGCATAGCAGGAATAAGTGCAAATGAGTGAGTGGGGAATGCAGATAGGTGGAAATAGGTCATCAGGCAATTATAATATGGTGACAGGGCAGCATTCTGTGTTGAAGGACTGATAGAAAATGCACCTAACGTAAATTTGGGGAGTCATGGAAGACTTCCATAGGGAAAAAGCAGCTAAGTTAAGATTTGAAGATATGGTAGAAATTGATGAGACCCCAAGGCTGCGAGAAGAAGCCTAAGGGATGCCTTTCCTGAGAGGCAATGAGAGTGGAGATCCCAGAGAAGCCACAAATGGCTGGAGGTTAGAGTATGGCAGCTAGGAGGGCTGAGAGGACTCCCTCAAGGGTCATTTCTGTAGTTAGGACACTGTGGAAAAGTTTTTAAAAGAGAGATGACTTGATCAGATGAAGGCAGTCTTAAAAAGCCAATTTGAACAGAAACTTTCCCTTTAGCTCTATTCTTACTACAATCTTTTAAAACCTTCCTAGTCTGGTGATGATGCTCCAAGTACACAGTTTTCACTACAATCAAGATATATCTGGCATCCTTCTAGTCTTCTTAGCTTGAGATTTTTCTGCCCTCAACACTTGGAATCATAGGAAGATAAAGAAAAACCGTGACCATGGGGGTGTGTGTGGAAATAGGATCATAGATAAGAAAATGATAACAAAGGGAGAAGCTGAAAATGCTTACTTTGATTATAAAAACAGAATTGTACTAGATGGGGAGTCAGAAGGCCAGGGTTTGAGACCTGTGGCCAAATTTCTGTTTTAGTTTCCTTAATTGTCAAATGAAGGTTTAGATTTGATGATCTTGAAGGCACTCACCTTTGCAATTCTGTGAGGATTGTTTCTGTTGAATTAGTCAACTTTGTATAAGTCAAATTCTACATGTATTTAATATACTAGGATTCTCTCTCTCTCTCTCTCTCTCTCTCTCTCTCTCTCTCTCTGTGTGTGTGTAATGTACATGAAACAAGACAACATTTTCTAGAAAGGGAAATGTGGGTCAATGGATGTGGAATGCATTTGTGAAAGTGATGGTGATGCTAATGGGTGGATGCTTGCCATGTTTCTCAGGAGCTCCCTGTCTTGTATGGAAAGTAAGCTTACATGAGTAGGAACTTGGTCAGTACCGGTCATAGATGTACCTTGCAGAGACACTAAGAAAGTTCCTTTTCTGCCCTCGTGTGAGAGACTTAGTGTCAGGATCAGATAGTTTCTTATCTGGAGAAATGTATGATCAGATAAGCTCTTTTCCTGATTCCTCTGGTTATGTTAGTGGTAGAGACAGCGATGCAAAATTTCTCAAAAATTGTAGTCCATAATAGAGAAACTTGTTTTCTTACCCTTGTCATTTTTTTGAATAGCTGTTTTTTTTTAACCATGACACTCTGAAGTTATCTTATTAAGTCAGAAACATAATGTATAAGTTGTTTCCTAATAGTTATAGTAGATCATGCTTTCAGATGTCTTATCTCAAGTGATTATAGTCCATTTGCACGAAATGTAAGGTGTTCTGACAAGTAGATAATGACTTTCATAAAATCTCTTAAAGTTGTTATTGTCTGTACTGAGGTGGCTTCTCTAGTGTCAAGAAGATTTAGATTATTATTGTTTTCAGGAAAAACTGGGAGGAAAATCTACCCAAAATCATTAAATAGTATTTTGTTATATGCAATTTTGCATAAAAATTTTATGTTATTATCAGTCTATAAATGTTGCATATGCTGGAGTAGTGTGAAGCAGGAGAAAAATGAGACCACACAGATCTTAGGATCTTCTTCAGTCTTTTACACTACATGGTTGGAGGGCCTGAGTCCATAATTGCTTTTTTTGTAGGTTAAATGTCTGTAAAGATGTTAAAAATTTAAGTAGTGCTAGAGTAGGCCAAGGGTTGTGTCATTTGTGATCAAGCCTTACTAGACACAGAGTGGGAAGGTGAGTGTGGGGAGCAGGGAGCAAGTTGGAGCTCAGCATGTTAGTGAGCTTTCTGTAAGTGGCATGGCTCACTCAAGGCCACTGCCAAGTAGAGGAAGCATGGAGAATGCTAAGGCCTTGCCCAGGCCTACATACAGTTTACTGCGTTTTCCATGGGTGATGGTAGGCAGGGAAGGCAGCATGACTGCCTGAGGTTGACTGATTCTGAGAAAAAGACACTGAAACTATGCACTTTCCACTGAATTGTGCTGTAATTTATAATTTGTTAACCTAGACTTTGTTATTTAGTTGAATGATGTGGTGGTACATTTGATATTTTAACTCAGCCCTGATGCAAACTTGTTTTCATTTTTTAATGGTCCCTCACTGTCTTCCCTCTGTGCTCATGATCTGTTTCAGTATCTCCAGACCTGCAGATGTGTCTGTTTCTCAAAGCACTGGGTCTGGAGCCTTTTATAGCAAATCTTAATTTTTCATAGATTCTAGAAATTGTGAGATCAAAAGGCCATATAATCATGATCACCGGCCTTTTTTTCTCATTGAGAAACTGTGAGCTGACATTTTTTGGCCTTTTCTTCCCTTTTCTGAATAGGAGAACAACTGCATATGTCAAAATACCATCCTATTTTCAAAATGAAGAATTCTGTATTCTAGCTCAAGACTATAACTTTCAATGGAGTCTATCTTAATGGCTGTGTGTTTGCCTGTATATTAGAGGTGTAGGGAAAAACTGGTGGAGAGACATGTTGTTGTTAGGTGCTGTCGAGTCGGTATCCGACTCATAGCCACCCTCATAGGGTTTTCAATGGCTGAGTGCTTCATGATTGCCTTGGGAGTGGATTGCCAGGTCCTTCTCCCAGATGGAGAGACATAGATAGTAGGTAAATAAACCTAGCAATCAATGACTTGCCGTTTCTGTTGATTTGCTTGTGGATCTCTGAGTACACTGACTTGTAACTAAGGGTGGAAACACACACACACAACCCATAAGCCTACTCCCTCACCCCTTATCAAAGCCATAGCATAGTGATTTCAAAATTTAGGACACATAAATATTGAATAGAAAGCTTAGTGAAAATATAGAGTATAAGCTTCATGGAAACAAAAGTTTTCATCTGCATTTTCATGGCTTTATCCCTAGTGCCTTGTGATTGGCACACAGTAAATGTTAAATATTTGTTGGATGATTCTCAGGTCCTATCTGTGTTAGTTAGCTTTCTTGTCATTGTGACTAAATACCCGATAACATAAGTTAAAGGAGGAAAGATTTATTTTGACTTATGGTTTCAGAGGTTTCAATCCATTCTGGGAGGTAGGGGAAGACAGAGCAGAGACACTTACATCTTGCTAACCAGGAGGCAGAGAGAATGCCTGCAATCATGCTTTTTCTTTTTTCTCCTTTTATTTCATCTGAGCCCCCAGCCTATGGGATGGTACTATCCATGTTCAGGGAAAGTCTTCCCATGTAGTAAATCCTCTCTGGAAATGCTCTTACAGACACACCTAGAGGTGTTTTTATTAATCTCCTAGGTGCTTCTCAATACAATCAACTTGACAATCAAAATTAATCATGAGAAGTCCATCCCTTGTCTACTTCATACCCAAACACATCTCCTTACATCATAACATTCCACCCCTACCTCCCAAAAGGCTCATATCCATCTCATAAAGCAAAATTTATTCAGCCCATCTCTATGAGTTCCCATAGTCTTAATAGCTCCAACACTGTTCAAAAGTTCGAAGTATCTTTTGGGACTCACAGCAAACTCTTAGCTATAAGCACCTATAAACATCAAATATAAGTTATGTACTTCCAAGGTGCAATGGCACAGAGTAAATAGTCTCATTCCAAACCATGGACTGCCAAAAGAACCAACAAATCTGTCCTAGAAGAAGTGTAACCAGAGTGCTCCTTGGAAGCAAGAATGGCCAGACTGCATCTTACATATTTCAGACATGTAGTCAGGAAAGATCAATCCCTAGAGAAGGACATGTTTGGGAGAGTGGCAGGTCAACACAAAAGAGGAAAACCCTCCACCAAATGGATTGACACAGTGTCTGCAACAATGGGCTTAAACATAAATAAGATCGTTTGCCTGGCACAGAATCAGGAAGCGTTTCGATCTGCTGTACATAGGGTCGCTATGAGTCGGACTTGACTCAACGGCACCTAACAACAACAACAGCAACAACAACAACAACAACAACAACAACAAGGTGCAATGGCACAGAGTAAATATTCTCATTCCAAAAGGGAGGACTGGGAGAATAGCACAGAAGGATTGGACCAGTATAAGACTGAATCCCATCAGACAAACAAATCCTGTAACTCCATGT
This sequence comes from Pedetes capensis, assembly GCA_007922755.1. Taxonomy (NCBI): domain Eukaryota; kingdom Metazoa; phylum Chordata; class Mammalia; order Rodentia; family Pedetidae; genus Pedetes; species Pedetes capensis. The sequence goes on from VMDO01004682.1 coordinate 54,660, forward strand.
CTGGCATCCAGGGCACTGGTATCATGGTATGAGCTCCAGTGGGCTAAGGCATCTCCAAACCTACATCCTTGCAGGTTGCACCCCTCATGGCCTCTTTTTTGGGTTGGCTTTCACTACTTGCAGCTTTCTTCAGCTGGCATGCCATGTTCCTGGCATATCTAATTTCCTGGGGTCTTCATTGGGTCTTTGACTGTGTCCTCACAGCCTCATACATTACCATCTTACAGAAGCCTTTAGGAATCCTGCCCCTGTTCCACATTGCTTGACCTCCCTTTGAAATCTGGGTAGAATCCTCCATGACCCCATTAACTCTTCCATTCTGCATTCCTGCATAACTAGCATCACATGGATAATGCTCAGGTCTGCTGCCAGCTCAAGCAGTAGCTTGGCCCCCTTGGACCATCACTGCAGAAGCCTCTGAATGCCTGGGTGCCTGAAGTTGGGAAAATACTTCATTAGGAGGCCCTGTTCAAGCAGAGTGCCCTGCAAGACTTTTCTCCAAAGCAATTATTGTTGTCATTAGGCATGGTTGAACTGTATCTGACTCATAGTGACCCAGTGAACAACAGAATGAAACACTCCCCAAAAGTGTGCCATGCTTGGCACTATGACAGTGCTTCTCTGCTATTCATAAGGTTTTTGATGGCTGATTGTTTTGGGAGTGGGATGCCACATCCTTCTCCCATTTTTTGTTGTGCTGAGGATCAAACCCAGAACCTTAGAGAATGCAGAGAAGCATGCTACCATCTGACTTAAACCCCATATCCTTTCTCTAAAGCAATATCTTTCAAATGAGTCAAAACTTTTACACTCTTTAGCATGTGACGGGTGGGGTCTGGGCAATTCCTGAGATGTCCTCAAGACATCTTGCCTGTTGTCCCATTCCCATGCAGAGTACCTGACTTCTTTTTATGTTTTATTCTATGTATTTTATTTATTCATTCATTTAGTGGTTTTGAGGTAGGGTTTCATTGTGTAGCATAGGCTGGCCTCAAACTCAAGATCCTCCTACCTCAGTCTCCTGAGTACTTATCTTACAAGCATGTGCCGTCATGCTTGGCTCTTGACTTCTTTTTAATGGCCCCACTTTCATTGGCCCCAACTTTTTATAGCTTCTTTTCTGAGAAAATTATAAGTTTTTCAAGCCTTTCTCTTCTGTTTTTTGCTCACAATTTTCCCTCCAAACTTGGCTAAAAGCAGCCAGAAAAACCCATGCCACAGCTTCAATGCTGGACTGCCTTGAAGTTTCTTCTGCCAAATTAGTCTGTTACCTTTAAACTTAACCTCCTACAAAGTTTCAGGGTATAGACAAGCGGTAGGTAAGTTCTTTGCTTGAATGTAACATGCATGACCTCTTATCTAATTCCCAATAGAGTCCTTATTCCATCTGAAACCTTATGAGCACAGTTGTGATTGTCTGCATTCCTACTGGTATTTTGATCTTCTGAGCTCCCACCAGAATGACGCATTAATTCTGCTTATAGCATTCTAGGGCTACTCTAGTCCACACCTCCAAAATTTTCCAAACACCCCTCTCAAACCAGTTCCAAAGGCTTCTAAATCACATAGTCAGGTAATCACAGCAGTGACCCCCACTTCTTGGTCTCAGTTTCCAGTGTTGTCTTCATTACTATAACAGAATGACCAAAAAACATTTCTTTTTTTATTACTTAGGGGTTGAACCCTGGCCCTTGCACATACTTTTGCAAGTGTTCTACCACTGGGCTGCATTGCCAGCTCATCTTTCATTTTTCATTTTGAGCCCTAAGTAATGCAGGCTGCCTCTGGTCTCAAACTTGTGATCCTCCTGCCTCTCCCTTTCGAGTCGCTGGGATTAGAGGCACACACCACCATGCCCAGCTTCTGGCAAACATCTTAAAGGAGAAATGATTTATTTTGGCTGATAGTTTCAGAAGTTTCAACCCATCCATTGTGAAGTGAAGGGTATGGAAGAATAGAGCACCTAACATCATGGAAGCCAGAAACAGAGAATGCTTGTGCTCATACTTTCTCTTTTCTCCCCTTTTGTTCTACTTGGGCCCCAGTCTATAAAATGATGCCACCCATATTCAAGGTGGGTCTTCTACTTTTAGTTAATCCTCTCTGGAAATGTCCTTACAGACACATCCAGAGGTATGTTTTACTAACTTTCTAGGCACTTCTCAGTCCAGTTAAGTTGATAACCAAGATTAATCATGACACTATCCGTATAAACTTAGATTTGGTAGCTTGGGTATAGGACCCAATGAATCTGCGTTCATATCAGGTGCACTAGTTTCCTTTGATATAGGTGGTCGGAGAATCACACTCTGAGAAGTACCACATATGGGCCTGTGGCTGTCATTAAGTCAACAGCCTGCTTTTTGACAAAGTAAAGTAGTCTTACGTGTCTTGAAATATACTACTGCCTAGTATTGTGGAGGAGTCTGACAGTGTTTCACCTCTTGATTGAATGTCCTGTGTACTGGCCTTCATGACCTAGGACATGCAGCCATGCCAAAGGGAACATTTTCTGACTTTAAGCTTATCTTTATTTGTATAAAAGAATAATAGTTTTTTGTATAGTTTCATGTAAAGAGGGGTTGATTTAAGCCTGGTTTAGCAGCAGTAGCTGCCTGGCACCATGGCATATGCCTGTAATCCCAACAACTCAGGAGATGGAGACAGGAGGATCTCGAATTTGAGGCCAGAGGCAGTGAGACCCTTTCTCAAAATAAAAGAAGGATGGAGGGTGGAGCTCAGTGGTAGAGCACTTGCCTAGCATGTGTGAGGCTCTGGGTTCAACCCTAAGCACTGTGGGAAAAATTAAATAACAAACAGCAAATAAATAAATAAATAAAAATTAAATAACAAACAGGTAACAGCAATAGCTAATATGATATAAATGTTTATTTTTTAAATATCCAAGCATGCCATTCCTATCTCTGTTGCTTAGGGAGTTCTATTTCTGCAGAAGTTACTAGTAATATGTTTGCATTTGAGAAGAACCACACATCCAGCATTTATGTAGTACCTGTATTTGGACGGATCTGTTCCATGGAACATAGAAACAAGATTAGTTAGACCATGGAAAATCAGTAGACGGATCATTTACAGGTTGAACTGGTAGTAATTGGAGGCAATAAGAGTTGAAATGTTTTGTACTAAGTAAATTAATTTTAAGTGCAGGGAAATACCTATTTAGACAAAGAACAGTACAATATTTTGGATTCAAGTGTGATACAAGAGTGAGTTATAGGTTGATATGGGGCCCATGGTGTACTAGGGTAAAAAATAATACTAAAAGACCCTTTTCTGTAAGTATTTATACCAGTACCCATGTTGTTGTTGTTGTTGTTGTTGTTGTTATTGTTATTAGGTGCCATCGAGTTGGGTCCAACTCATAGCAACCCTATATACTTATTCATAGGGTTTTCAATGGCTGATTATTTCAGATTGCTTCTGGAGTAGGCTGCCACATCCTTTACCCATTTTTGTGGTGCTAGGGATCGAAACCAGGGCCTCAGAGAGCACAGAGCAGCACTCTACCAACTGAGCTAAACCCTAGCCCCAGTATCCATAAGGAGGAGCTTGTATCAAACAATGTTAACTCAGTTATAATGCTTCATTATTTTAATTGTACTATAGTTGCATATTGTGTAGTTACTTATCTGTATGCTTTTTATTTCATAGTATTGTTTAATTTGTTTAGCCATTCCAATTAAAATAAAGGAATTTCCCAAAAACTTTAAGTAATAGATCTTCACAGTGGTGGCAAGTGTTTCATTTGGTTGTACATAGGGTTGCTGTGAGTTGTACCTGATTCAACAGCACCTAACTATAACAATAGATCTTTATCATAAAGTCAAATGATGCAGAAAAGTACATGTAGAAAATTAAATTGTTTCTATATCCCTCCCCTCAGCTATAACAATAGTTTGATGAGTAGGTTCTTACTTTTTGCTGTGTACTCAGTTTTTGACTCTTTGGTGGCAAATTAATTGCTTTGAATCTTAATGTTGGTAAAGTAACAATGCATTTGAGAAAAAGTTGAAATTGCTTTGAATCAGGTAAACTCTATTAGGTTGAACTGTGAAATATATTTGGTCAAACCTGTCAAAAATAGGCAGTTTCATGTGGTTAATCTATGCTATGAAAGTGATTTGTTCTTTGAAGAGACTTACTAAGTGGTCATTGTGGTCACATGAAGCTGCAGTGTAGAAACAGCCCCCAGCTGACTCCTCTTTGTCAGTACTCATATGAGAGATAAACAGGTTATTGGTGGTAAGGGGTATGGTAGAGGTTGTAATTTCTAATACTGTATTTCCAATCTGTGGCTTAGGGAAAATCAGGGGATCCAATGAGAGAAATATGTAATGGTATTGAATTTTTGCTAAGCCCCCAACAGAAAACTTTAGCTAAGAAGCAAGTAAAAACAGGATGCAGACTTTTTGCAGGATAGAAAAAAAAATGTGACATTCATAAAGTATCCCAAACCTGTTATATATTACCTTTTCACATTTGAATGACATCCCGATGACCAAAAAGCATCTCCCTAAATCCTGAATGTGATGTAAGTTTGTATGACATCACATTTATTTTAACCTCACATTTTAGGTTAGTGATGACCTCTTTCCCCAATAACTCAGAGTTGCCTCTTTGAATATATGGCTATGTAATGTATAAAAAGAAAATATGGGGTCACAGATATAATCCTTTTTATTTGTCTAGGTTTCCAAGTGTGTGTTTGTATTTATAATATTAGATGTCCTTCAGAACTGAGTAGACCCACAGCATTTGTAATTTCCCTCCCATTATGTAGGCCAGTTAGGCGGCATACCCTACAGAATGTGCACAAACTAGCCGGGAGCTGCCTGTTAGTCCCCAGGGTACACATATTTGTCTTCTGTCTAAAGCACCTTCTCATCACACACAGTCAAACAGGCAATCTTCTTTCCTTTCCTTTTTTTTTTTTTTTTTTCAGTTTCTCCTTATGATTTTCCTACTCAGAATACTTTAGCTATGAACATATTCAGGATCCACTGAAAGTGAGATAGAAATTCTCAGTTGAGTGTAGTTTTACTGTATGTAGTGAAAAGTGAATATCAAAAGCCTTAGAGTTATCTAGCTGTGGGCTTGAAGAAAAAGTATCTCTTGTGTTTGTAGCTTGAGATATGATTGGACCTTTGGATTTTATGGATAGAAATTCTTGTCATCTGGAGAAATCAGATGGCAGCCTCTGCCTCCCACCTCACTGGGGGGAAAAAAAAACACAGAAAGGATGAAAAGAAAATGTGAATGAATGATTTCTTTCCAGATGCTAGAGGAGAAGTAGTAGAAGATGGGTTGTGTGTGTTTGTGATCTCTCCTTTCCTAGCAGGATGTCAAATAATGACATAGAAAATCATCTCAAAGAAGAGTTCTTTTTTCTTCCTTTTTAACATTGTTGTTTTAACTGCTACGGTGAAAGCCAGATAAAATAAGTCTAATGTGATTTTCTGTATTAATTCAAATTTTATTGTAGTAATGATGGGTTGGGATTTTAGATGAAATTCATCGTTTCTAACTTAGAGAGGAAACAAGATGCTTATTCTCAACGTATGGGCCAAGATGTGAATGTGGCTGACAAATGTGTATCTGAAACCTGATGGCCGTCTAAGAGATGGCTCCCTGAGTCTGTCCTACTAGGACTTTGTCAGAGGCACAGTTACCTTTATGAATGGAAAAGTTTCCATCTTCATGTTGTGTTGACATCATAGCCCCCCAAACTATTGTTATGATTTGCACCCTCAACCCCACTTGCAAATCTTTTACATCCTGTACACCTATACAGTATCAAAATTCACTGGTGAGATGAATTTGAGATGTTGCCACATATTTTCCTAAAATTTGTGGGAAAAGCAAGTGTGCTGGAATTGCTAATGCAAATTTCTCAGGATTTGATTAGTATGCAAAAGATGAGAAAGTAACATGTGGTATATTTATGATAGCATTAAGATTACATAGCGTATTATTTTGACAATGTTTGCCATGCAGAGGGACACACTAGCTCCAATATTTGTCATTGCTAATCACTGGACTGACTTGGCATCTACGAGACTCACTTGCCTTGATGACAACAGAACCACAGAATCTGGCACCTTGCTGTGACCAGTGGCTGCTGTGTTGGCAGCCTCAAAGTTGGTTATGTCTGTCACCTACACTGATATTGGTAGATCTTAGGCTGTTTTCCACCCTCGAATGCCATTTTTCTGCCATCACCTTTGGAATTAGTGGCTCTATCCTTTTCCAGCTATGAATTCATTATGTTAATCTCAAAAAAGGGGGGTTTTAAAACCAGGCATCAGTACTTAGTTATCTATCAGTGTGTTAAAAATGTTTGTATAAATGTATTCTAAAATCTAAAATTTATAATAAAGACTTATTAGAAGGAAATGTGGAGGCTTTGAGACTTCATGTAGAATTAGTCAGAAATAGAAAAAATGACATGATTTTTTGCTATGATGTTAGACATTGTCAGGAATAAAATGTTTTTTCCCAAGATGAATAATGGCAGGAAATTTGATGTTACAGAAATTGTAGGAAAATAATAGTGGGATGTGATGCGTATGTAAACCTTACTTTTAGAAATGAGAAACAGTTCAGGTGTAGGTGTTGAGAGAAGAAAGACAGGGAGAAATGGGAAAGAAAAATTCCAAAGCAAAGAGTCCTCAGGGTATGGAATTCTTAATGAAGTAGCAGCCTCAGTGCCTTTTTGGAGTTTTTACCCATAAGGAGTGATGACCACTGAACTTGACAACCTAAAGGGATAACTTGAAAAATGAAAGTGGACAAGATTACAAATTTTGTTATGTAACCTATTTCCAAAACTTGCCTCACAGAGCCACATTGCTTTCTTGCACCATGATGTTCAGCAGGTCCTTAATTCATTTCACTTGTGAATGTGCCTGCACTGTCTAGGTGTTAAGTATCATATCTGGCTATCATTTCAAGTACCCTATTGTGGTTTGGAATAATGATCTCTGAGGAAGATCAGCCTCAGAAGATTAGTGCAGCAATGAATATGTGAAGTTATTCCCCAGATTAATATCTGAATGCTATCTTTTAATCAGACTTTAATTGTTGAAGGTTGGTGGGCTATTTGCATAATTAAAAGAGAGAAAATTGTAAATTATTACAATGAATAATGCTCTATGGTTTATATGGTTTATAATAATAACCTCTATGCTTTAGCATTATTGTTATTTTCCTAAACAACAACTTTGCTTCCACAGAGTTCATGTACTATGATGTTTTTGTGATTTTTGTAATTATTTTCTCACTTGTGTGCTAATTTATAGAGATCAAAGAAATTTGCAAATATTTTTGCTGCAAGGATTTTAGTAGGCAAAACTAACTTATCTTTGACAGATATACATGGGTTGAAAGAGAAGGCCTCTGTCGATAGTTAGCTTATTCTTCTATGACCTTGGAATGTACATTGATGCTGCTAATTCAGTTTCATAGGGAACATCCTTCTTGTTATCTTCTATTGTTGGAACCAGGCACACCAATTAGCTGTTAGTCTGAATGGCTTTTTTTTTTGACTGATTGTGAGTTTATAAAAGTTTATCCTGGGGTTAAGGATATAATATATTATTTTGAAACATGTTTGCCTAGGAAAGACAAAAGAAATTCAGAGCAATACTAATAAGAGCTCCTGGTCATTGAGTTCATACTAGAACTTAACAATTTGCATGCTTTTTATCTTTGCCACCTTTGAATACTCTTTAGTGTATATGGTGATTGTTGTTGTTGTTGTTGTTAGGTGCCGTCGAGTCGGTATCCGACTCATAGCGACCCTCTGTACAACAGGGGAAACACTATTGTCAGTGCTTCTCTGCCGTTCATAGGGTTTTCAATGGCAGATTGATTTTTGGGAGGGGGTTGCCAGGTCCTTCTCCCAAGCCTACAGCTTCTGGTGTTTCCAGGCGCTCTCCCATCCAGGTACTAACCAGGCCCGACCCTGCTTAGCTTCCGAGATCTGACGGGATCAGATGCCACAGGGCTACTGCTGCAGGCATATATGGTGATTACATATCTAAAATGCTATTGTGAGTAAAATATTAAATAATCTAGATTTGCTTTTTCTTTTAATATATTTAAACACAGATAAATGTCTTGACTGTTTAATGGGCTATATCTTGTAGAGAAACTTGAGGTTCACAGCAAAGTTGAGCAGAAAGTACAAAGAGTTCCCACATACCCCACAGCTCCACACACATGCACAACCTCCCCAACTACCCATAATCTCCTACCAGAGTGGTACATTTGTTGCAATCATTGAATTTATATTGACAAACGATTATTACTCAAGTCCATACTTTGCACTAGTGTTCACTCTTGGTGTCTTAATGTCTCTTTTTAAAGATGTGACGTGACAGTGTTACTGAGTATTTTGTCAGGTCCACCAGTGCCTGCAACTAGATTCTCAATAAATATTTGATGAATAGATGTAATGTTACATGTTCTTCACAGAATATATTCAGAACATTTGGCTTTTTTTCTCTTTATGTTGTATAGATTCTTAAGCAAAAACCAAAATTAAAGACAGTGTTAGATGAAATTTATGCTCTTTAACTACTTTAACAGAATGGTATTGCTATAAGGGAAAATAATTCTATTTTTGTTCTTTTTTCATGGTGGAGAAGGATTTAACTTTAATACTTGTGCTCATAAGTATATAAAATTCTCATATATTGATGCATAAATGTTTTAATTTTTTGAAAGAAAGGGTTACTTGATTTATACAGTATTATTTTTCCATATTTTCTCACTTATTTCATGGTTCTTTTAGTTTTACACAGAATTAAAAAGATATAAGACTAAGTCTGCCACCCAAATTTAATAAGTATTATTAAATAAATTTAATAAGTAATGTCTTATGAATATATTTATGCCTTTTGACCTTGTGGTTCCATTTTTAACTATTTATTATAGGAAGATATCAAGATAAGGAAAATAAATACCCAATTATATCTTTTATAGTATTATTCATAAAACTGAAATCCTAATCCAACTTCTTTTTTTTTTCTTTTTTGAGATGAGCAGTGTCACAAAGAGTGTAATTATGGGGGTTGGAGTCATCTTACTCTTTTTCTTAGTCAGAGGAAGACTAGAGTCTTATATGGGGAAAGGAACAGGATTTAAGAAGTCATACCAGGTTTTCCGCGCCTGCAGCCATAGCCCTGTGGCATCCGATCCCTTCAGATCTCGGAAGCTAACCAGGGTCAGGCCTGGTTAGTACTTGGATGGGAGACCACCTGGGAACACCAGGTGCCGTAGGCTTGGGAAAAGGACCTAGCAACCCACTCCCAAAAATCAATCTGCCATTAAAAACCCTATGAACAGCAGAGAAGCACTGACAACAGTGTTTCGTCTATTGTATATAGGGTTGCTATGAGTTGGATACTGACTCGATGGTACCTAACAACAACACCAGGTTTTCCTTCTCAGAGTCTTGAAATCACTATTACTGATGATGGGTCTTCTCTGGGGTTTTGGAGGAATATGTGTGCAGTGACCCTATGTTGAAACTGAGTGTCATTAGCCTAAAGTTTTGGGGCTAGTACTGGTCCCACTGTAAGAAGATGATAGTTCCAACTTGAGAAAGAGATATGTGGGGGCAGTGGCCACTTCTCATTGAGGGAACAGCCAGATCATCTCTGGGGACCCCAAATGAATGACATCCAGTAACTGAGTTTCTACTATGTATGTAGCTGTGATTGAGGCATAGAAATACACCAATAGAAGGACATGCCCCTGTTCCTGAGTGACAAGAGGTTTGGAAGACAGTGAATGGTGGCTGCTGGTCTTGATTCTTCTCATTCACACTCCTGAAAAGCCATAAATCAAACAAGAAGAGCAAATAAAAGCACAAGTGACCCACATCTTCAGGACCATTGGAAAACAGCAGCAAGCTTGTGGGCACAGGGAGCAGTGCTGGGGAAGTTAAAGGGAGGATTAAAAAACTAAAGAAGAGCACAGATGGAGGACTTGGTTGAAGCACAGGCAAAAATCACTCCAGAAAGAGAAAGCCAGGACTTGATATGATTCACAGCTCTGGCTACAGGAAAAGAGGTTGAAGGGGAGAGGAACTAGGACAGGTAACTCTTGGAAAGCATTACTTCAGGGGGAGCATAAGTTATATAGAGAAAGCATGATAGGTAGTCCTTGATGATATCATAGGAGAAAAAAGGAAGGAAAGGGAGAAATTAAGGGTCTCATTCAAATGGAAAAGAAATAAGACACATTCCCTCCGTTTCTCTTATCAGCACCCACCATAAAAACTGCATATAAAAGGATAAAACGGACAGAAGAAAAGACTCTCAAACTAGAAATCCAGTCCATTAAATGAGTAGGAATAGAACAAATTAGCACATCTATATACAACTACCATAAGAAATGAGAAAATAGGAACATGTGCATTTTAGCTAATAAAAAACTCTTCAAAAGTCAACTATGAAGTTAAAGAAAACTGTGTACAACACTGTAATGTGAATTAAATATTGTCATTCAGCCTTTTGAGTGTATGAGGTAAAACAAAACAAAACAAAAACATTGAATTGGAAATACCAAAGCTAAGGAGAGACTTGGTCAAAAAAAGGAAATGAAATGAAGTGGGAGTTAATTGATCTCTGAGAAGTGTAGTAAAAAAACATAAAAACAGAAATGAAATCTAAATTACAAGGTGCTAAATGGAAAACACTAGATGCAAATGATAAGTGACCCCACCTATATTAATATATACAGTAAATGTAGATGCACTAGCGATATCAATTAAAAGTGCAAGATTGGCAGAATGGATTAAAAAAATACATGATCTAATTATATGCTGTTTGGAAAAACTCACTTCAAATATATTGGCATTGGTATGATAAAAGTAAAAGAATCATAAAAGATATACCATGTAAACACGAATTAAGTGAAAATTGGGGTGGCTGTACCAATATAGCCTGCAACTATAGCCCTGTGGCATCCCATCCCGTCAGATCTCGGAAGCTAAGCAGGGTCAGACCTGGTTAGTACCTGGATGGGAGACTGCCTGGGAACACCAGAAGCTGTAGGCTGGGAGAAGAACCTGGCAACCCCCTCCTAAAAATCAATCTGCCATTGAAAACCCTATGAACAGCAGAGAAACACTGACAATAGTGTTTCCCTGTTGTACAGAGGGTCGCTATGAGTCGGATACCAAGTCAACGGCACCTAACAACAACGTACCAATATAAAACAGCAGAATTTAAAGTGAAAAAAAAAAATCCAGGTACAAAGAACAACATCATACATTGATAAAAGGCTCAATTCACAAAGTAAACAGTAATTCACAAAGAAGACAGCAATTTTAAGTGTGTATGTAGTAAACAGCAGATCTCCAAAATATAAGAAGCACAAAACTAGAGAACTCAAATGATAAGCTGACAAATCGACAATGACAGTTGGGAACATCAACACTGTTCTCCTAATAATTTGTAAATCATTATTCAGACAATCAGCAAGGATTTAGAAGAACTCAATTATGTTATAGCACAACAGAATTGAATTGACATTTATAGAACTCTCTATCCAACATCAGCAGAATGCATATTTCATAGACATGGAATATATGCCAAGATAAACCATATTCTTAGAAAACAATCTTCATTAAAACCAAATTTAAAAATTTAAGAGAATTGAAGTCATACCAGGTATGTTCCCTAAACTTAATAGAACTAACCAGAGATTAGTAAAAATGACAGATAAAATAATTGTTGTTGTTGTTGTTAGGTGCTGTCAAGTGGGGTCCGACTTATAGTGACTCTAATAGGGTTTTCAAAGGCTGATTGTTTCGGGATTGCTTTGAGAGTGGATGACATAATTGGGAGAGTTTTATCTAAATGAAAACCTTGTTCCTCTACCCTTGATTCCGAATTCTTATTGCTATTGGCTTGGAACATGAGAAAATAGATGTTTTCCTTCTGCTAATGTGCTAATATGATAATGAAGCTTATTAGTTGATTGTTACCCATGATAAATTTTCTTTTTGTCCACTTTATTTTATAGCTTCTCTGTTAAAAGGACTAAAGCATGCTAATATAGTACTGCTTCATGATATCATCCATACCAAGGAGACGCTGACACTTGTCTTTGAATACGTGGTAAGTAAAACAAGAATTCAGGATTTTAAAGTGTGAGTACAATTGTTATAGTGCTATCATGGTATTTTATTTTTAAGTTGCTATATTGAAATGCACTTGAGTACAAGGGACATAATTGTACATGATACATGTACATGTACATGATAGTGGCCCTGTAAGAGATTTTTATATATGTATTTTTAAAAAACCTCCAGAAAAATGGTAAGTTGAATTTTTGTTAGACATCTATAGCCTCTTTCTTACCAGCATACATTGTAATTTTTAGACTTATCAAACAAGATTAATGAACATGATGATGGTCACTATCGAAGGGTAGACAAAGACAATAAAATGTTTTTCCTCCAGACTTGTAACTTGGTTTTACAAAAGCATCCTTATGACGATTTTTTTTTTTTTTGGAAGAAAATCTGGTACTTAAACTTTAGGTTTCAAAGTTTTCCATCTCAGTTGATGTTTCATCTATTAATTAAGATATCTAGTTTACATGGCACATGATGTGATGATCTTATTGTGTTGAGAGTATTACTGCTAGAAGACTTGGACTTGAACTCATAATTAATCTTTCTTGATTTCCCTTAGAAAAACATATGGTATTTGTGTAACAGCACTTCAGCATTTAACTATGGAATCATGAAACATAACCATGATAATTAACATCCCAATTTTCACAGATGAATCTGAGAACATGTAATTTATAAGATACAAATGACATTGGTGTAGACTTTTTACTGAAAAGAATAGCTATTGGTATTGTGAATGTATTAAGGTCCTGTTGTGTAATTACCACACTACTTTCTTTTTTAATTGAAATAGTTTCCATTTTCCCTTAAAAAGTATAAAAGAATTAATATTTGCAACATTTTTATCTTGCTAATATCTGCCTATGTCTGTCATTTGAAAATTGTTGTCTCATGAAGAAGCCATTCATCTTGTCTATTTACATATAAATGATAGATACATTTGAATAATGTGGTAATGTGGCTGCAAGGACAGATAGAGCTGATCTGTTGCATATATTACATGCTACCAAGAATGGATGCAGATTCACACATCAATGCAAATATAATTTCTTTTGTTTAATCCATGATTTGGAGTCAGTAGTGTATTCAGCTGATTTAGACTTGGAACTTTTGTTTCATACTTTCCAATATGTCTAGGTTACATATTTCAATGAAGTGTAGATTTTTCTAACTGTACTTACTAACTTTTGTGTTGTTTTACAAAACATTACAAAAAATGTATTTCAGAATATACTCATTCCCTCTCTCAAATTGGCTATTTCAACTAAAATGAAGAAAAATAGTCTGGCACCAAAATCATGAACATTGATAGAGAAACAAACAATAATGTTAAAAGAAAATGAAATATATTTGGGAGGCTAAAAAAGTGCAAATTAAATTGAATATCATTTGATGATCTTATATTTTGTACTTAACAAAGAGAAAAAAAAGGAAAACAATTCACTGTTTTCTAATATTCACTGATTAAGGCTGACTTTTGCATATAATCATCTTTCTTTGTGGGAGTGAAATTTTCCCTGGTCCTAGTTCTTGTGCAGATGTCCCAGGTCTTCTTATATTGATCACATAATAACATAGGCATATTCAGTACTCTACCAGTAATTACCAGTACTGGTACTGGTACTCTACCAGTAATCATTTAGAGAGATTACATATGATCAGGAGCCGGTGGTACTGAGGAAGAAGTGGAAGCTGCCTTGAAGGAATTGGCGAAACATCAGGCTCCAGGAATTGATGGAGTGCCAATTGAGATGTTTCAACAAACAGATGCTCACTTGTTTATGCCAAGAGATTTGGAAAGCAACTACCTGGCCAACTGACTAGAAGAGATCCATATTTGTGCCTATTTCCAAGAAAGGGGAACCAACTGAATGTGGAAATTATCAAATGATATCATTAATATCACACGCAAGTAAAATTTTGCTAAAGATCATTCAAAAGCCACCGCAGCAGTACGTAGACAGGGAACTGCAGGAAAATCAAGCCAGATTTAGAAGAGGGCACAGAATCAGGGACATCATTGCTGATGTCAGATGTGTATTGTCCAAAAACAGAGAATACCAGAAAGATGTCTGTCTACATTTTATTGACTGTGCAAAGGCATTTGACTGTATGGATCACAACACATTATGGGTAACATTGCAAAGAATGGGAATACCAGAGCACCTAATTGTACTTATGAGGAATCTGTTCATGGACCAGGAGGCAGTCATTCAAACAGAACAAGGAAACACTGATGGTTTAAAGTCAAGAAAGGTGTGTGTCAGGGTTGTATCCTTTCAGTGTACATTTTTAATCTCTATGCTGAGCAGACAATCTGAGAAGCTGGACTTTATGAAGAAGAATGTGGCATCAGGATTGGAGGAAGACTCATAAACAATGTGCATTATGCAGATGACACAGCTCTGCTTGCTGAAAGTGAAGAGGATTAGAAATATTTACTGTTGAGGATTGCACCTCAACTTCAACAAAACAAAAATTCTTACAACTGAGTCAGTAAGCAACTTCATGATAAACAGAAAAGATTGAAGTTGTCCAAGATTTTGCTTTACTTGGTTCTATAATCAGCAACCATGGAAGCAGCAGTCAAGTAATCAAAAGACATACTGTATAGGGAAAAACTGTTGCAAAAGTCCTCTTTAAAGCATTGAAATGTAAAGTGTTGAAGACAAAAGGTGCCTGACTCATGCCTTGGGTATTTATAGTCACATCATATGGTTGTGAAAACTGGACATTAAATAAGGGAGACAGGAAAAGAATTGATGTTCTTGAATTATGGTGCTGGAGATGAATATTGAATATACCATGGACTGCCAAAAGTACCAACAGATCCACCCTAGAAGAAGTGCAGCCAGAGTGCTCCTTGGAAACAAGGATGGCTAAACTGTGTCTTAGTTATTTTGGACATGTTGTCAGGAGGGACCAGTCTTTGTAGAAAGACATCAAGTTTGGGACAGTGATGGGTCAATGAAAAAAGACTCTCAGCTAGATGGATTGACACAGTGATTGCAACAAAGGGCTTAAACATAAATAAGATTGTGTACCTGGCACAGAGTTGGGTTGGAGAGTGTTTTGTTCTCTTGTACATAGGGTTGGTATGAGTCAGACCTGACTTGATGGTACCTACTACAACCACCAGTAACATTTACATCATTACAAATAACCATCCTTTACTTGGTGAGACTCATATTACAGAAATACCTCAAAAAGCCATTAAAAACTTAATTATGAAGTCAAAAGGAAATATTTGATAGTGCCTAGTAAACTTTAAATTATATTCCTTCCCTTTCACATCTAGGTTTTAGGGGAAAAGAAGTGCTTCAGGCCATAGAATTATCTTGACCATATGTTTTGCTGGTTAACGTGGGGAAGGTATAGGCTCCTGAGCAAGATTAGCCTGATTAGGTGGCCATTGCTCAGCATAGAAATAACTTCCTTGAATATTGGCTAAATTTCCTTGCACTGCTTTCTAATCACTTGTTCTTTTTAAATATGGTGATATCTCCAGAAAAATTAAAGTTCTTACATAGTTTAATGGATTAATCCAATTGCCCTCCTCACAGTATCTATCAGAAATAAACTCTACCCCTTTCTTAAATGTTTTGGAGTAGTGAGAGGTGACAATAATTTTATAGCATAAAGTGCCTTGGGAATTAGTGCAAATATTAGTGGAAGACATAAGAAAGCTGGAGGGTACTGTGAAGTTGGGATGATGAATAAGTGATGCAGAAAGGCAAAAGAATGTCTAAGACAAATCTGACCCCAGTATTGAAAACTAACAACCCTAATTTGTTGAGTTTTATGCTGGGCACTTGCTTGCCTACCTGTCTGCCTTCCTTCCTTCCCTCATTTCATTTCATTTCATTTCATTTCATTTCTTCCAGACAGGATCTCCCTTTGTAGTCCATGTTGACCTCTATCTCACAATCCTCCTACCTCCGGAGACTGCAGGCTGGGATTACAGGGTTCCCATGCCTGGGTCATTGTCACTTTTGATGTTCTCTTCCTGGTTGGAACTATATGACTATCACCACTTTACAAGGGGAAAACCTAAGGATTAGAAGACTGGGTCACTTTTCTAAGTCCTTGTTATGGGTACCATAGACTCAGGTCCATATTACTCTAAATCCTAAGTGGAATATATTTCCTATTTATTTTTACAATTGTACTTAATTGGAGCCCTTGGTCAGAAGAGGGAAAGGAAACTCTGTTTCCTTAACCTTCCCTTATTCTGCATATGTCTTGAGTCCAGTTATGTACTAAATATAAGTACTAAATAAAATTAAACTGCTTTGTGTTGTAAATAAGTTTTGCCAGTTAGTTAAAAACCTAACCATTTAAACTTTTATTTCAATTACAAAATGTATTTTAAGTTTCCATAAAGCAGACTTCTAAATTACTGTGTTGCCCCCTGTATGTTCCACTGGGGTGTACTTAAACATATGTATGCACACATAAACACAAAACTTAGCTATTTAGCAATTCTGAAATCAATATTAAACATTTCAATATAAAATTTCTCAAACTTAATGAGTTGCCATATTTTAAAGTTGTTAACATCAAAGTTATTTTCTAAGTAGTGTTGAGTTTGTGGTTCCATGTAATAAAATATACCTCTTTTTGAGGGAGGGGACATAGCAAGTTAAACAGTGTAGGAAAAAAAATCAGTATCCTATGCCCATTAAAACCTAGATGTGAAAAGGAAGGAATATAATTTAAAGTTTTCTAGGCACTATCATATATTTCCTTTTGACTTCAGAATTAAGTTTTTAATGGCTTTTTGAGGTATTTCTGTAATATGAGTGTCACCAAGTAAAGGATGGTTATTTGTAATGATGTGAATGTAGTGCAAATGTATTTCTGTTTTTTGCTTTAAGGGAGAATACTAATCTTAGTTCTTTTGTATTATTCCTATGAGTGATATGATAGGTTCCACAAAACCCTTTTGAAGCCCAGAATAATGAAATGAGCGATGAAAAGTTAGCAATGAGCCAGGCGTGGTGGCGCACACCTGTAATCCCAGTGGCTCGGAGGTGGAGGCAGGAGGATCGAAAGTTCGAGACCAGAGGCAGTTTGGGTAATTTAGCGAGACCCTGTCTCAAAAATGTAAAAAAAAAAGGGGGGCGGGTGGGTGGGTGAGGGTGCAGCTCAGTGGTCCAGCACTTGCAAAACATGCAAATGTGAGTCCCTGCACTCAACTCCTAGTACCACAGAAAAGAAAAGAAAAGTTAGCAATGTCTACTAGTCAAGGAAATGACTTTGGAGATGATTATTAAAGCAATACAGTGGATAATAGGATACTGTTAGCTTTCTCTTAGGTACTATGAAAACCTTCTAAAACAATCTGAAATTTAGATTCTTATACCACTTTTACCATTTGTACATATAATGATCTGGAAGCTTCAAAGTTGGGAATTTGTTGGGCATTGTGTTCCCCAGGTTGCTTATGTCTTAATCATCTGTCGTGTGGACCTTTGGGATGCATGCTATTTTCAGGACTGCTTCCTCCAATGGTTGTCAGATGTAAAGGAGCATCTTTAACCAAGGAATGGCTCAGTTAGCTTGGAAAGGAATCTAGTTTCATAATGGTTTAAAATAGTCTTATATCTATATTTTTCCATGTATAGGTTTAAAACTTGGATGAGAAATATAGAAAAATAGCTCAGAATCAGTGACTCTATATTTAGTTCTTTAAGTCCTTACACATGTTTCTTCTACTTAAACAGAAAGCCAATTAATTGAGGTTTTGTGCTGATTTTTTTTAACCATAGACAAACGAGTGCCACATTACCTTATTTAACACCCTGTTGAAAAATTTAAAACAGATTCCATTAGTGGATATAAGAATGTTACTAGTAAACATGATTATGTAAATAGATGTTGTCATTAAGGTCATAACTATTCTGTTTCAATAAATGACCATATCATGTGGAACATATTTTTTCATAACATATTAAATATGTATAAAAAGAAAAGGAAAATAGAATGGTGGTTACCAGAGAATGGGAAGGAAGAGGAAATGGAAAGTTGTTCAAGGAAAATAGAATGGTGGTTACCAGAGAATGGGAAGGAAGAGGAAATGGAAAGTTGTTCAATGCATATAAAGTTTTGGTTTTACAAGGTGAATAGGTTCTAGAGATTCAACATAATGCCTAACGTTAACAATATGTTATTGGGCAATTATACATTTGTTAGGAGGGTAGATGTTATGTTAAATATTCTTACATCCAAAAAAATGAAAGCAAAAGGAATGAAAGGAAATTAGAAGAGGTGAATATGTTTATTACCTTTGTAATTTGTTTGTAGTAATAGTATCATGGGTGTATTCATATGTCCACACTCATTGAATTATATACATTAAATGTATACAATTGTTTTTATATCAATTTACCTCAGTAAAGCTATAAAATAGCAAAGGATTAAAACCAACAGACTCATAGCTAATCATTCTATTGTTAGGAGCAGTCATTTTATTTCTTCTACTATGCTGTAAACTAATAAAATATTCCAAAGTAATATCTAATATATTATATTTAAAAGTCTTTTCAAATATAAGATTTATCCACATACAAAAGACTACATTACCAAAAATATATAAAAAGTGATTTACGGATCTTCAAAAATCCTGTAAGGTGTTTCTTTACTGCTGTACATTCTACAAAGCAGACCCATGCTATTCCATTAGACCCTTCCTTAGCTCTTTGAGGTAGGTAGAACATGTCTTGTTACCTACTATTTTATTGATAAGGAAAAATAAATTGTAGAGAATTTAAAGCAGATTTGCTCAAGTCATGGAGCCAAGGTCAAAGGATAAAGATAAGACAGTAGCCCAAGTCTTTTGCATCTAAGACTCTTGTTGCTCCACTGTGCTCTGCAGCCTGCCTTTGTTTTCTGTCTTCATGGTTTTATCTGAAGTAAGTGTGATATACTCTTGGGAGCTGAAAGTTACATTTTATCTTTAACACTGTTTGACTAATTATTGAGTTTCTCTGCCTCATACATTTTTGTTTCCAAATCTTTAAAGAATGCTTTAATTTACATGATTTTATGTCACATCTGTTCTTGAAATACTGTTGTTGTTGTTGTTAGGTGCCGTCGAGTCGGTATCCGACTCATAGCGACCCTCTGTACAACAGGGGAAACACTATTGTCAGTGCTTCTCTGCTGTTCATAGGGTTTTCAATGGCAGATAGATTTTTTGGGAGGGGGTTGCCAGGTCCTTCTCCCAAGCCTACAGCTTCTGGTGTTCCAGGCGGTCTCCCATCCAGGTACTAACCAGGCCCGACCCTGCTTAGCTTCCAAGATCTGACAGGATCGGATGCCACAGGGCTACAGCTGCAGGCCTGAAATACTATAGCTTTCTAAAATTCTGATTTCCAGATTGACCTGAGGGCAACTGAATATTTTTCTGCTTTCCTGAGAAATAAACTGTATGTGCGGATGAACTTGCACATGCAACTTTAAATGGAGGTAATCAGAGAAGTCCTCTCAGTGACGGTGAGAAGTATTTAGGTATAAATCTGGAAGGAGGTGAAAGAAGGAGGCAACATATATGGGAGAAGAGCATTCTAGACAGAAGGCTCTTGTGTGGAGAAGCAGGACTCCTGTGGCTATAATGGAGGGTGCAAGGATGACAGGAGGAAGAGTCAGAGTCCAAGATTCAGTATGGGTCCAGATTGTGCTGGCCTTGTAAGGTGTTATTTTATGGAGCTTGGATTTAATGTAACTCAGTTGGTAGAGCCCTGCTTGGTGCTCTGTGATGACATAGTTTCAATCCTCAGCACTACAAAAACACAAGAAGGACATGGGAATCCACTCCCAAAGTAATCCTGAAACAGCCATTGAAAACCCCATGAGTGTTGCTGTGATTTGGAACCAACTCTGTTGCACCACCTAATAACAACAATGAGATGGAAAGCCACTAAGGGCTACTGAGCACACAAAGGATCTGATCTGACTTACATTTTAATTGGATTTCAGTAGCTACTTTGTAGAGAAGAGACTAAAGATGGGTAATTTCTGCAACAGGGAGACCTATTAGGAGCCTTTTGCCATATAATCTAAGCATGACGTGTCAGCAGAGGAGGTGATAAGAAGTAATTGGAGTCTAGATTCCACTTTCAGGGTTGAGCTGGTAACATTTGATGTGGGATTTGAGAGACAAAGAGGAGTCAAGGGTAACTGCAATAGATTTAGGCTTGAGGAAGTAGAATACTTTCATTTCTATGAGAAATGATAGACCAAACTTCAGGACTGTTAGTATGGAGAAGAACTTGGCTTTAAACATATGAAATTTGAGATGCCTGTTGTGTATACAAGTGGAAATACCACAAATCAGTTGGACATAAGAGCATGGATTTTAGGAGAGAGGTCCTGGATAAAGACTTAGACATCATCTGAGTTATAGATGGTATTTGAAACCAGGGGAATAGATGAGATCACGAGGTGTGGTAATTGTGACATTGGTGCCCCTGAATGAACTATGCCTTCAGATTTTCACATCATTGTTTTGTTCCTGCCTCTTCAACCTAGGCTGGGCTTGCAACTTACTCTAGCTAATGAAGCAACATGGTAGAATGGCATTGCCAGTTCTGGATCTAATACTTAAGAAGGTCTGACAGTTTCTACTTTCACACACTTACGAGTCCTGACTAACTATGTAAGAATTCTACAAGTTCTGCTCGAAAGAACATGTTGCGAGAGAGAGAGTCCCTGTACTACTAGTGAAGAACTGAGAACCCAGTGGACAGTGTGACCTTAGACCCCAGATGTAAGACTTCAGGCTAGGCAAAGTCCAGACATGTGACTGAAGAAGCCATCTTTGGAAGAGGTTAACGGCATATGCCAGACTAAGAGCTACCATGTGGAGCCTAGGGAAGTTGTTCCTGCTATACTTTTTCCAAATTCCTAGCCCCTAAAATTATGAGAAATAATGTAAAGGCCATTTCTTTATGCTATTGAATCATAAGTTGGTTTATTATACATCAGTGAATAATGGTGCCCCAAATGAGAAACATGAATGAGGAAAATGGAAGAGAATATCATAGACTGAACAATGGGACACTCCGACATTTAGTAACTGTCAAAGTGATAGGAGAAACCAGTCAAAGGTCCTGAAAAGGATCCACCACTACAGGAAGGTAGTCATGGTTTCAGATAAAACTGTGTGATTTGAGACTGTCTCTGACGTAGACCAACTGAGTTTGAGGTTCACAATCGCAAGGGCTACCTCTTTAGTGCTTACCAGAGTATCTGGCACATAGTAGGTGTTTATCAAATATTTTTTGTATGAATGAATGAATGAGTGTCATTTGGACAGGAAGACAAGAGGCAGTAGTAGTTTTGCTACTAAGGGCAAGTGGTCAAGAGAAAGAATTACCTAACCCCTTTTTAATTTTTTTCATTTCTCTACCTATTGTATGTACATTGTCTGCATATTATCTTTATTTTTCCTTCCAAAGCAAATGCTCTTCCAAGCAGAAGATTTAGAATAAATTTGACATCCTAGCAGTGAGAGCAAGCCTCAGACAGTGGTCACAGATACCTAATTGTGTCAGAGGAATTAAAGAATCTAGCTGCTCTGAATGAATGTACCAAAGTTCCCTATTGCACGTGACAGAAATTCTCCTTGGCTAATTTAGTCAGAAGAATTTACTGAGAGGAAATCATGTGCCTGAAAGCCTTGCTAGGAAGCCTTTAAAAATGGTTAGGAAAAATATTAGGCTGAAGAGCCAGAACCAGAGCCAGAATTGTGCCATAAAGCTGTCTGCTAAGCACTCTGCTATCACCAGGAGTGTTGAGACTGGACATTGTCTCTTAATTTGCTTGCCTGGCTACCTTGGGTGACCTGATGTTATTGTTGTGTTAATGATGTCAAAATTACATCTACATTCTCCTTGTTTCTTTGCAATGTTACCTTCCATTGCTGATCCAGGACTAGTTGTGTTTGGTTGGCTGAGAAGAAGTCACATGCCATGTTTTGACTGCACAGGAGCATTTTGGCTTTTGTAATGGCGAGGGAGTCTTGACTCCCACCAAGATTCACCAAGCAAGGAATTTTCCTAACATAGCAAAGGCATTGAAACATAGGGCATGCTTCCCTTTGTTCCCTGAACCACATCATAAGCATCAGCTGGAATTGCTTTAGCTAGTCCCAGATAAGTTACATCTGGAATGTGAAATGAATTGCATATTCATGGATCCATTGTTTATCTTTGAGAAATCATCAAGAATGCAGGTAGCAAGAATAATGGCAATTTTCAAAAGATAGTGGGGAACAAACCTCTAAATCTAGGGATATTAATTTAATATAGAACATTAGTGATATTTGAAACTGTATAGTTAGACCTTAAGTTCTAATGATCTTCAGTTTCTTTATATAAGAAACTGTTATTTTTTGATTTCAGCAACAATGTCACAAGAACTCTGATGAGATCCTTAAAAACAGAATAGAATTGAAACCCAGTTTTCAGAAGATGGTTATATTTTCAATTTATTTTTGGTTGAACAACTTTACTCAAAGGCTATTGATTAATTAATTGACATCAGTGAGGAGAAAAGTCAACTGAGTCATGCTAGAGGGCATTGTCCTTGACTTTGTTCTACTTGTTATTTTTATTAATGACTCAAATGAAGAACTGGAGATAATATGCATGACCTGTTTGCATGGGTGTCATAGCTAGGAGCCATAATTAACACTTGAGGTGATGGAATCAAGGGTCAGAAAAGAATCTGAGTGAAATGAGTCTAACATACAAGGTGAATTGCTGTAGGGGTAAATAAAACTGTATTTGATTAAAAAAAAATTCCACCTATTACATAAGAACAGTGGAGAAAAAGGAACTGATACTATGATGTGGCTATAACAGAAGAGAGGCCAGAATAAGGCATGTGTTTCGATGGGAACTAAAGCAAACTCAGAAGGGCCAATAAGATGGTAGCAGTAAAAGTGCCATGAAAACTTATTTAGGAGAATTAAAGACTACAAAAGAGAAAAAGCATATATTCTCCAGACAGGATAAGAAAGCTAAGTGTGAGAGTGTGAGGAGGCTGGTTTTAGCTTAATATTGGGAACAATGTTCAAATTAAATTCAGTGCCTTGAAGTGTAATGAATACCTTATCCCTAAAAGTATTCAAGTAATCTCCAACTGTGGTGGTACAGCCTGCCATCCCAGCAACTCAGGAGGCAGAGGCAGGAGGATCACAAGTTCAAGGCCAAATGCAGTCTGCACAATTTAGAGAGACCCTGCCTCAAGATAAAAAAATTGAAAAGGGGGCTGGATGTACAACTCAGTGATAAAACCTTTGCAAATTATGCACAAGGCCCCAGGTTCAACACTCCAGTGATGCCAAAAAGAAAATAGAACTTAAGTAGAGAATGAATGGGTCCATATCAGAAATATTATAAGGAAGGTTCCTAACCTGTACTACATGCATTGCACAGAAATATGTAATTTGGGTTTCTTATGTCATGTAGTCCAAACTGAAACCATGAAGTAGGTATATCATCCTTCCATCTTACAGATAAGGAAATTCAGACTCAGATGTCGAATGCTTCATGCCCTTTCCAATGGTTGCATCATATCATCTCCTCAGTCAAGTGTCAATACAGGCAATTCCAAGTTTATGTAGCAAAGAATTACCTACATTTTTATAATCATTATGTATAAACTTGTCCTGTTTGCAATAATTTTCAGAAATACAAACACAACTTATGATCATTCACTTAATCATTCATTAATTTATTATTAATTCCTTCATTTTTTCCCTCCAGCATATGAGAACTGTATTCTCATTTTAGAATTTTCTTCTTAGGTCTTAGAGATGTATACCCTTTAGCTAGGCATGGTGGTGCATGCTTGTAATTCTAGCATTTGGGTGGCAGAGGCAGGAAGATCATGAATTTGGGGCCCACCCTGGGCTACATAGCAAATTACAGGGCAGTCTAGGCTACAAAGCAAGACCTTTTCTCAAACAATCTCTCCTTCTCTCTCTCTCTCTCTCTCTCTCTCTTTCTCTCTGTTTATATATATCCTTTGCTTTAAAAGAGAATGAAGTCCTGTGATCCTAAGGTAGATAACCCCCATGAACCATTTGAGTTACAAGTTAATATCACAGATCTATATGTGTTGTGAAACCAAAACATTTGTATTTTAGTGAAAATTATTGGAGAATTGGATCTGATTTACATACTTTTCTTTATGGGAGGATTTCAGGGATGTTTTTGTTTCATATATGGAGACCTAATTTCACAGTACAGTACTATGATTACATATTTTGAATGGGGGAGGTTATCATTCAGAACCAATTACCAAATATGGATGAACAGATGTATGCATTGTAGCATAAGATAGAAGGATTCTGAACCATAAGGAGAAAGTAAAGAAGTGAAAAGCGAACAAGCTAGCTTTCAGTTAACAGATTTTTTATGAACTTCTTGTTTTCTCTAATTTTGGTAGGACAATGTCAATTAATTTCTGTTCTGTCCTTTTCCATAATGACTTTTTCTTATCTAATAAGGAATCATGGTTTCTTCGAGTCATTTTCAACTGTTTGTTCATTGTCATCTTGAGTGCTGATATCTTTTTTTTTTCAGTTGATATCATCTCTATATTCTGTGCATTCTAGTTTCATTTCATGTGGCTGCCATCCTAATTAGGTAACCCTAATCATAATTTGGAATTTTAACTCATATGGTCTAAAATGGAAGTGTGTCTGATCTTTAACTTGCTGTAGTAAATGCCTGGTTATCCACAAAAACACAGTCTTGAGTACATTCCATTATAGATCAGAATGTTTTATGAGACTACATTATATCTTTGTGAATTTTCTTGTTTTAATTATTTTCTCATTTTGTTTTCAAGTTTTATTTAAATTACAGACATTTCATGGTAGAAAAATCATAGGGAAGATGAGAACAGTAATAAAAAGCGAATTTCTTTGGAAAGAAAAAAAACCATGTTTCTCATTTTATTTTTCCTCACAGGAATTACTGTCTTAATTCATAAGAAAACAATGATATTGGAAAACTATGTGTATTTGAGGAGATAAGAAGGGGCAGGACAGTGATGCTTTAAGTGTGGGAAAACTGACAGTAATGATCCACTTGGAGAAACCATAGGAAAGCTCTAGTTAAAGGTACAAAGGTTGGTATTTGATGAAATGTCCAAAATCAGGATGAAAATGATCAGTAATTCCAGTACTTTCACATTAAATTTTATTATGTCACTAATTGGAGCAAATAATCATTAGGAAATTCAGTTCTAAGTAGGAAAGTATACATTATTATACATTATACATTATGATTGAATATAACTTTTCACCAATTTTTATCATCACTATTCTTGAATTTTAGCATACTATAGTTAGGACCTCCCACGTGTCTGTCAGTTTGCCTATTCCCAAGAAAGGGGATCCAACTGAACATGGAAACTATTGAATAATATTAATATCACATAAAAGCAAAATCTTACTAAAGATCATTCAAAAGCAACTGCAGCAGTATATAGACAGGGAACTGCCAAAAAATCAAGCCAGATTCAGAAGAGGGCAGGGAACCAGGAGCATTATTGCTGATGACAGATGGATACTAGCCGAAAGCAGAGAGTATCAGAAAGGTGTCTATCTATGTTTTATTGACTATGAAGAAGCATTTGACTGTGTGGATCATAACAAATCATGGATAACACTTGGAAGTATGGGAGTACCAGAGCACCTAATTGTACTCATGAAGAATCTGTTCATGAACCAGGAAGCAATCATTTGAACAGAACAAGGAAACACTACCTGGTTTAAAGTCCAGAAGAATATGGAGCAGAATTGTATCCTTTCACCATATCTCTTCAACTTCTATGCTGAGCAAATAATCTGAGAAGCTGGACTTTAAGAAGAAAAATGTGGCATCAGGATTGGAGCAAGGCTCATTAACAACCTGTGTTATGCAGATGGCACAACTCTGCTTGTTGAAAGTGGAGAGGATTTGAAAGGTTTACTGATGAAGATCAAAGAACATAGCCTGAATATGGATTACGACTCATCATCAACAAAACAAAAATCCTTACAACTGGATCAGTATGCAACTTCACAATAAATGGAGAAAAGATGGAGGTTGTCCATGATTTTGCATTACTTGTTTCTACAATCATCACTTGTGGAAGCAGCAGTCAATAAATCAAAAGATGCATTGCATTGGGAAAAGCTGTGGCAAAAGATGTCTTTAAAGTATTGAAACATAAGGATGGCACATTAAAAATGAAGATGCACCTGATTCATGCCATAGTATTTTCAGTCACATCATATGTTTGTGAAAGCTGAACATCGAGTAGGGGAGACAGGAGAAGAATTGATGCTTTTGAATTATGGTGATGGAGATGATTATTGAATATATACCATGGACTGCCAAAAGAACCAACAGATCTGTCCTAGAAGAAGTGCAACTACAACCAGAGTGCTGCTTGGAAGCAAGGATGCCTAAACTGTGTCTCAGATATTTTGGACATATAATCAGGAAGGACCAATCCCTGGAGAAGGATATCGTGTTTGGGAAGTGGTGGGTCAATGAAAAAAGGGAAAACCTACTAGATGAATTGACACAGTGTATGCAACAATAATCTTAAACATAAATAAGATTGTGTGGCTAGCACTGAATCGGGGAGTATTTTGTTCTGTTGCACATAGGGTTGCTATGAGTCAGACCCAACTTGACAACTCCTAACAACATCATCAACAATAGTCAGGAATTTGATAAGTGCATAATACTGTAGTATCTATTTATTTTACTTACTTTTAACAATTTATTACTATTTCTTTAATTTTATGAATATTTAGCTAATGTCTCCAAATATGCCTGGTGCATCTTACCTGATTTCCTGGCATGCCCTTCCACTCTTTCTTGATCTGGAGGGTTTTTTTCCCCATCCATCTTATGTTGTTTTGTTTCTGAGAACACAATTTGTAATACCTTCATTGGATTCAAAGAGAATTTTATTTTATTTTATTTTTTATTCATTTCTTTCTTTTACAGTCCTGGGGTTTTGAACCTAGGGCCTCATGCGTGCTAGGCAAGTACTCTACTACTGAGCTGCACCTCCAACCCCAGTACCTTCATTGGAATGGATGTGTAGAAGATGCTTTTCTTTTTCAGTGTTGCATTTCTGAAAATACCTTTATTCAGCATTCATGCTTGATTGATATTTTGACTCGACGTAGAATTTTTGCTTGGTAATAATTTCTTTAGAATTTCAATGGGATTGCTTCATTGTTGTTTAGTTTATATTGTTTCTGTTAAAACTTTTTCTCTTCTTTTTCAGTGGCCTGAAATTTTGAGGATTTTTGTTTTGTTTTAGTTTAGTTTTTCATTTGTTTTTTGTGTTTTTTTGACACAGGTTCTTGTTGTGTAGCTAAGGCTGTCATGGAATTTAGTATGTAGACTAAGCTAGCCTTAAACTCTCTGTGATCCTCCTGCTTTGATCTCCCAAGTGCTGGAATTATAGGTTTGCCCCACCATGCCTGGCTCAGTCTTCTGAAATTTTATGTGGAGATGAAAAAGAGACCAAAGTGCAGCTTCAGTTTCATTGGGTCCACCT
This sequence comes from Pedetes capensis, assembly GCA_007922755.1. Classification (NCBI taxonomy): domain Eukaryota; kingdom Metazoa; phylum Chordata; class Mammalia; order Rodentia; family Pedetidae; genus Pedetes; species Pedetes capensis. The sequence goes on from VMDO01004682.1 coordinate 82,417, forward strand.
TTTTAATCTGTAATCTCAAATCCTTCCATTCTTACCCCACCTCTCTTTTGGTAATGTAATACCTATGTTGTTGTTGTTGTTAGGTGCCGTCAAGTCGGTATCCGACTCATAGTGACCCTCTGTACAACAGGGGAAACACTATTGTCAGTGCTTCTCTACTGTTCATAGGGTTTTCAATGGCAGATTGATTTTTGGGAGGGGGTTGCCAGGTCCTTCTCCCAAGTAATATCTATATTGTTGTTGTTAGGTGCCGTCGAGTCAGTATCCAACTCATAGAGACCCTCATAGGGTTTTCAATGGCAGACTGTTTCGGGATTGCATTGGGAGTGGATTGCCAGGTCCTTCTCCCATTTTTGCAGTGCTGGGAATTGAACTTGGGACCTCAGAGACTGCAGTGCAGCGCTCTACCAACTGAGCTAAATCCCAGCCCAGTAATATCTATAGGGAAATATAATTCATATAGCAAAATTCACTATTTTAAATATACAGTTCAGTGGTTTTAGTATATTCATGTCGTAGAACCACCACCACTATCCAATTTTATATATTTCAGTCACTCTGAACTTACTATTCTGTTTTACTATTAGTAACCATTTATCTACTTTATGTCTCTGTAGATTTGCTTGGAGATTTCATGTAAAAAAAATATTAATGTGTAACTTCTGGGGACAGGCTTCTTTCACTTAGCATATTTTTGAATTTCATCTATGCTTTAGCAATGTATTAGTACTTCATTCTTTTTTAAGACTGAATAATATGACATGTTTTGTTCATTCATTTATTGATATACATTTTTTTCACCTTTTTGCTGTTATGACTAGTGCTGGTATGATCATTTATGTGCCTGTATGTTTTCTGTGTGCCTGTTTTCCATTTTTGGGGTTATATACCTAGGGCTAGAATTGCTTTAAGTTTCTGAGGTACTGCCAAACTATTTTTCAAATGATAGCTTTTTGCTTATTTTAAAGTTACAATGGCTTTTATCTCATTAAAAATGTTAATTGTGGTGTTTTGAAGTTTTTCTAATAGTGATATTGTTTCTACTAACAGTTATTTTTTTCTTTTAGTTTACTTTGGTCTCTATCTTTAATATTAGTGGCTTTGGTGAGATAGCTAATGTAGAAATAACTTCATTGGCAACTCTGAGTGTACAGGTAGCTGGTTCACTGTGAACTTCACTGAAGGAATTAACTAAGCCATTTTATTGAGAAACCTTGGGTGTCACTATCCATCTTTCCTGAAGCACTATAAGATTCCCAGGGAAGACTCTTCTAAATGCCTGCCTGACATTTAGCTGCCAGTCTTCTGGAAGCAGGGTGGCAGAAAGACCTCACTTAAATTTTCTATTTCCGGATGGTATCCTTGTCTTTAACTGGTTGGGTCTGTCAATTCAGATACCCTTTCTGTGTTTGGGAAGGGCACTTGTTCCTGTAAGCACAATGAGAATGTAGATCTAAGGATTAAGTAGCTACCGGAGACTTTCAACCTGTCTTCCATGTCTTAAACTTCTGTATGTAGACCTATTCATTTCCTGCTTCTTGGTGTTACTAGTTCCTGACACTTTGAGTTGTTCTGTATACAAATAGCATATAGTTTGGCTTTTAGCTTTTCTCCACTGACAGTTTAGTATTCTGTTTGTGTTTTGCTCTGCTAATTTTGCTGCTGTCTTCTCAGAAGCATCTAAAATTTGGCAAGTGTGGGTATGGCAGAGTACAAAGTAGTTGCATGTGTTCAGTTTGCCCTCCTTTTTTTCTTTTTTCTTTTCTTTTTCTTTTTTTTTTTTTGTTTTCCTTGAGATAGTGTTTTGCTATGTAGCTCAGGCTGGCTGCAAACTCATGATTGTTATGCCTCTGTTTCCTCAGTGCTGGGGTTTTAGGGATGTGCTCTCATGCTAGCTTCTGGTTGCCTCAGGTTTTCATCCATTCTTAATAAGTTTAAATATGAACAAATACTTTAGTTTGTTATTCTGTTAACTGCTGTATAATTGGCAATTTTTTCATATTAATGTTGTGAAGCATATAACATTGCTATTTATTGTCAGAGTTTATCAAATGTGACAAGGGTCATGAGAGTGAAGATACTTGAATTAACTGTTAGATTATTGTCCAGTCATTAAGATTTTAGACATAAAAGCAGGGTCTGAAGTGTGAGTGTGTCTTTATTAGGATGTACTAATAGAAAATATTTATTCTTGTTAATCTATTGGCTAGTCATTACTTTGCTATTTGTTACGATTTGCTATGATAATTGAAGGATATTAACATGCATATAGATGCATATTAATGCATTTGATAGTATTGTTTGTTTATTTATTTATTTATTTATTATTTGTTTGTTTGCTTGTTTTGGTAGTAGTTGGGGGTTGAACCCAGGGCCTTGCACATATTTTGCAAGAGCACTACCACTAGGCTGTACCTCCAGCCCATTTTTAATATTTTGTCTTGAGACAGGGTCTCACTAACTTATGCAGGCTGTCTCTGCTTCCCAAGTCACTGGGATTATAGGTGTGCACTGGCTTGATATTATTTTAAAAAGAAGAAAAACATGCTTAAAATGTAGGTGTAGGTATAAGGAAATATATGATGGTCTGATTTTAAAACTTAATTATTAAGAATATAGCACACATTTTTATTTTGTAAATTCTTTATGCATATTATTAAAAGCCTTAGAGAATGAACTTCAGTATTCTGAGTTAACTTCAAGCTTCAGTGAGCAGTTTACTCTTTTCTCACTGGCTCATATAACTCCTTTATGTATCCCCATGCTCACAGCTCATTTCTGTTTCATAATTCAGGAACTATAAAGCTAATTTGTTATGGCAGCTATTTGCTAAGTAAGACTTTTCCATCTTTTGGAGGTTTTCCTTTTCTTTTGAATATGTTTTAAATATGTGTTTTTGTTTTAAAACTTTGGGTCTCAGTTATTAGCTTCTGTTTCAGTCATTTTCATGGACATTTCAAAGTTTGAATTGATCCCCCTTTAATTTCATTACCCTTTTTACTTGGATAAGGAAGTGAGAAGAGAGGAGAGGAGAGCCAAGGTGTTGAGTAATTTACTTAGAATTTTAGGAAATATATTGAAGAAAAGTATATAAATATAACAAGATAGAAAGTCAGCATTGCTGGAGGAAGAGGTATGTGTGGAGAGAAATGATTATTAATCAAGTATTTATTAGAGGAAAAGAAAGGACTAGTGATCTTTACATTTCTTTGTTTTTGTTTTTGATTGATTTCTTTCCTTTTTCTTTTTTTCTTTTGTTTTCATTTTTAAATCAGATTTCAGCTGACTGAAAAATGCCATGAATTGAGTGGCAAATTGTACAGAGTTCAGAGAGCAGCTTCATCTTACTTGTTTGTTAGAGTGGCATGTGTGTAAGACGAGTGGGCAGCTCATCTCCCAGAGGGCTAGAACAGGTTTTTCATTTTGTGTACCTTTTAAAACCAATTGCAGTGGACACTTTATAAATCTTTGCCATTTTGATGTGGATATTTCCACAGAACAGAAACATGTACCTGTGGGTGTGCTCATGGCACGTGTACATGTGTGTATGTGTGATAGAATGTAGAATTATTTTTCAAGGTGCTCATTAAAACATCTTACAGAATGTGGCAGATATAGAGATATAATGGCCATATCCTCCTTCAAAGGAGAACCTACTGCCTAGCTATAGGAAACAATACCAGTAGGGTGCTTCCAGCCCTTAACTCCTCCAGGGTTTGTCTCAGCTACAGAAAAACTCATCCTGAATGAGGTCATGCCTTTCCCCAGGTACCCTGTATCTAGGGACTGTGAAAGGTGACAGTGTAAAACCCTGGTCATTTCAGCCCAGTGCAGGGGAGCTCTGGTACAAAGTTGGTTGAAGATTATTAACCAACATCACAGTTTGGCTTCTTTTATCCAGACTCACTTTCTTCTTTTTCATTTCAGCTATTTTATTTTATTTTACTTATTTTACTTATTTCATATATTTTAATTTTAAACATAAACATATTTTATTACTTTTATGGAATACACACATTATACTTTAACCTTCATGTGGAGAACCCAACCTATGTCAAAGAGTCATAAAGACTAGTTTATCAGTACAGTTTAGTCTTTCAGTTTACCAGGGGTTTGGTACTTTTTATGGGAAATTACAGTCAGAATAGGGAGCTTTAAGGATCCAGGTGCATGAGATTATACTAGAAAATGAGGAGATTCTTAGATTTCAGAAAGAAAAATATGAGAAGATAAAGCAAGAATTTATATAAAAGTTAACTTTGAAAGAATTAGTTGAACAATTTACTAAAATTATAACACTTTTAAAGTTACTGAATTTTTGACATAAGGTTTTTTAAAAATTCAATACAAATATATACATATATGTATGCATTTCGTATTTTTCCTATAATCTTATTATTTTATCAGTAAAGAAAAAAATTGAGTAGGATTTGCTTAATGTCCAACACGATGTTACTATTCTTAAATATTTGAATGCTACTCCCTACCGGAAGAACATACATCCTGACTGTATTAAATTTAGGGGTAGCCATACCAATTGCTTTCACCAATGCATTATGACAAAAATATTTGTTAATTGCAGAATAACTTGGCCTATCCTGATTAATATATCCCAAGTTGCTTACTATCTAGACACCTCAGAGAGAGCAGTTCTGTCATGTGTTATCTTTGAATATTTGTGATTTATACCCACATGCATATATATATTTATGTTATGTATGTTTATTTAACCTAAATACATATTACATGCATGTATGTTTATTTAGGGCTGGGATTTAGCTCAGTTGGTAGAGCACCACTGTATAGTCTCTGAGGTTCTGGGTTCGATTCCCAGCACCACAAAAATGGGAGAAGGATGTGGCAATCCACTCCTGAGACAATCCCGAAACAATCAGCCATTGAAAATCCTATGAGGTCTCTATGAGTCTGACACATCTGGAGGGCACCTAACAACACCAACATATTTATTTACATGTATATTATTCTGCTATATAACATGGACTTTTTACAAACCTTTTATATTCACATTAATGCTACCTTAATACTACCTTCATTCCAGGTCAATAAATGTGATTGTACATCAGGGATTATTCACATTTTAAAAACCATGCAACCTTTGTATTAACATAAAAATTCCCTGCTCCTCTTTGTTGCCATTTTAAATTTTGGATAAATTTGAAGTTCCTAATAAAATAAATTCAATCAGTGATGATTTTAAAGTATTTTACTAACATTTGATTGTGACTTTTTAACATTTAAGAACCTAATGTTTTCTTAATGATGGCACTAAGTCATCCTAGTTATTGTAAGCTTTTGTAGCATAGTGTCAAGTGTACAATAGAAGTACAGTCACCTTCCTTACCAAGTATGGTTTATGTTCTTTTTCTTGACAGAAATGATTATAACCAGCTTTATATGTTGATTATGGTAATTACATGCCAATCCTCTTAATTTGTTTAGAAGTAAATATTGAGATATATGTTCTCCAAAATACTGGTATGATTTTCTGAAGTTATTATTTGTTAACTTACTCAAATTTGAGCACCAAAAAATCTTTTAAAATTTTGCTAAGGCTGGTTTTCAAGTGGTATTTTTAGCCCCAGCATCAGGAAGGCATTAGCTAAATTCATCCATACAAACTAGGTGAGACTTTATTGTTTACCTTGAGAAACTTTTTTCAACAGCCTTTTTTCGGCAAATTGTACCAAGTCAAGAGAATGCAGGGATATTGTCTGATTCACTGACTGGATGTTGGCATAAAGCTTAAAATGTATGAAGAGGAAAAATAATGTTGGTCTTGCTTTCAGAATTCATACTCAAAACACCAACTGTCTCTGCCAAACATGTCAAGCTCTGGAGAAAGTTGTTGTTAGGTATCATGGAGTCGGTGTCCAAATCATCGTGACCCTGTGTATAACAGGCAAAACACTATCGTGCCGCTCTGCATGAGGCAAAACACTATTTTCGTGCTTCTCTGCATATAGGGTTTTCAGTGGTGGATTGATTTTTGGGAATGGGTTACCAGGTCCTTCTACCAAGCCTATCGCACCTGGTGTTCCTGGATGGTCTCCCATCCAAGCACTAACCAGGCCTGACCCTGCTTAGCTTCAGGGATCTGATGGGATTGGACACCACAGTGGTAGGGCTGCAGACTTTGAGTAAGGTACTATCTTAGAAAGTTTACAAGTGTTAAATGATTGAGGGAAAAAAAATCTCTTCTTTTCCCCTAGTACTTGGAGGTTGAATAAAGAGCTTTGTGCATGCTGAACAAGTGTTCTACCAGTGAGCTGCACCCTCAACCCCTTTTTATTATTTTTTATTTGGAGATAGAGTTTCACTAAATTGCACAGACTGACTCTGGCCTTGAATTTAACCACCTCCTGCTTCAAGCCTCCCAACTCCTGAGATAATAGGCGTGTGCCATAGCACCTTGCTAAAAGTGTTCTTTTTTCAGGGTATCTTTAATTTCATACCCATGCATAACAAGAGATTAAGCACATTTTCATTATCCCTGTATTGAGTAAAGCTAATAGCAAAAAAGAAGAGAAAGAGTGGTGAGTTGATTTTTGACAATTTTTTGTTTGTTTTTTCATAGGCAAATCAGCAATTTGAGTTTTGGCTGTAAATTCTGAGAAAGATTGTTTAGAATTTCTGTTCCATTTTAGCTTTGGAAATACTCAGAATATAAGAATTCATGAAGTTTTTTTCCCCCTACTTTTTGATCTGAGGGCATTTTTATTGTTTTCTCTTTAAAGAACTACTTGAAACAAAATTTAGAAATTTTGTGACTTTATTAAGTAGTATATTTCATTATCCCTCATTTTCTTACTCATAGAGCATCATACTCTATAGGTAAAAACTTGCTTTTTTTTTTAACTCATTGAATTTGAGAAACCTAAAGTACTTATGGGGCCAGGGGATAGCTCAGTTGGTAGAGTGCTACTTTGTGCTCTCTGAGGTCCTGGGCTCCATCCCCAGCACCACCAAAATGGGGAAAGGATGTGGCCATCTATGCCTGAACCAATCCTGAATCAATCAGCCATTGAAAACCTGCAGAGTAGCACTGAAATAGTGCTGGGCATGGCACAGTGTCAAGCAGTGTTTTGTTCTGTTGTATATAGGGTTACTATGAATCAGACACGACTAGAAAGCACCTAACAATAACAACAAAAATACCTTTTACCCTTTTATGTATAGTGTGTTGAAATAATTAAAAAATAAAATTTATTCAGGAAACAGATCTTTTCTTAAAAGTACTTATGCTTCAGGTATATCATAAGGATAACAATATGTTATTTCCTTTTCTTCTTTTGTTTTTGTGGTGGGGAGAGTACATGGGGGTTGAACCCAGGACCTTGTACATACTTTGCAAGTGCTCTACCTCTGGGCTACACTTTCAGCCAATTTTTTTTATTTTTTATTTTGAGTGAGGGTCTTGCTAAGTCACTCAAGTTGCCTCTGGCCTCAAACTTGGGATCCTCCTGGCTCAGCCTCATGAGTCACTGGGATTATAGGTGTGCACCACCACACTGGCTTTATATTACTTCCTTTATCATACACATATATGTATACACACATACACATACATATGCATACATACACATACATACATATATCAACTGACATTTCATATATTTCAGTGTTTGGCCGTACTTTCTCTGAAAACATTGTCTTTCTATATTTTCTAATATTTCTAGCCAGGAAGATATAGTTGTAATATAAATTTATTTTTCAAGTTATTTGTCTAATTCAGGAGACTTTTGATTTGCCCCATCTTGGTGTGCATAGTCTATAACCTTTGTCCTATAAATAATCAGATATTTATGACTATGCTAAAGAACTCCACAGTGTTTTGCATTGTCGAATCTTAATAACATTGCTTCTATTATATCCTTCTCCATTGCCTTGAGAAAAAGTCTTCTAAAATTTTTACCACTTGGTCAAAATAGTATGAACAAAGTTATAAACATTTCATTTTACTTAAAAGGAAGACTATATTGCCATTTACTTGATTGTCATTTAAATTTTCCCCATAGTCATCACTGTGCTCCTAGTCAATATTTTTTATTCATTTTTATACATTTTATTATCATTCACTTTTGAGTTTGAAAATTGATATTGATTTTCATATGGCATACCAAAATAATGAGTTAAAAAATTACCAAATTATAATTCTTTAATATTTTCCTTTTGATGAAGTGCTGTAGAATTACTATTTTTAAAATTAAAAATAACATGTACCTGAAGTTTATTACAGTATAATTCATTTACTTGTCTAAGCCATGTATCTAGTTAGACCAGTCCCTATATAGATTTTACTCTTATCTTTTACTTTAAAAAAAGGCTGTTCTTTCCAACTTTGTAGCCAGCAAAAGTTATCCCACCTTCATTTCTTCCTGTCTTTCCTCCTGGCTTTTTGTCTCCTCTCTCTTCCTCTTCAATTATCTGTTTCTAATTCATTTCATTTATGTTTCTCTTACCATGTAATTTTAGGATCTTCCATATTTCCAGTAGGGCAGCTCCAGAAAGTAGTTTCTGAGTTCAGATATTCCTGACAATTGAGCTGGCCCCAGTGTCACATGCCTCTAATCCCAGTGATTTGGGAGGCTGAGTCAGGAGGATTGTGAATTCGAGGCCAGAGGCAGTCTGTGCAACTTAGCAAGGCCATGTATCAAAAAGAAAAAAAAAAAAATTCCCAAGATCTATTCTAGGTCATTTTTCTTTTCTGTCTTAAGTTTTGAGTCCAAAAATTGTGTGGTCCACTTTAAACTCTTTTTATCTTTCTTAAATTCTTGAGGAATTTGGATGATCAAAACATTCTATTCTTTATACCCTTTAGCTTTTTATTTTTCCTTTAAAAATCAATCTTTCTTATTTCAAAGTTGCACAAATGTCTTTTTAAAGTGGGTATGTAATGTTGATGCTGTTAAAATTTGTTATGTGGTTTAAGCGTGTGGGTGGTTTGCCACAGGGCATATAAACTATAATGGATAGTCCTTTCTTTTGCTTTAAGAGAGCACATTACACCTTCTGATGTGTGCAGTTCTATAAAAAGTCTTATATATAGAAGGTTGCCACACATTTCTTGAAATGTTCTAAAATTATACATTGAATTTATTTAACTTAAAAAACTATTTGTGCCTCCTAGAATATTCATAAAACAATAAATGACATAAAGATAAGTTTGGGTTTAAAAATTATCTGCTACAATATTGAAACTGCTTCAGATACAAACTGTTGGAGCATAAATGTCTGCCTTCCTTTTTATCAGAGGAGAATGGCTTGCACCAGTCTTAATGCCTTGGCAGAGAGCAGTCCAGTCTGTCTCTCTATGATGTCATTGCTAGCAGTCAAATCGTAAGGTGTTGGGTTTTTTTTGTTTGTTTGGAAGAGATTTTTAAGGTTGTTGGTTTTACATGATAGGAATGTGATTGAAAATACTTCCAGTTACAATTACCAGCCCCAGGCTGCTCATGCATTTTGGGTTCAGAAATGACAGCTGCAACCTTTTAGGCAGAATTATGGAGCAGCCACATACAGGTTTATCATTACCATAAAGAAGGAGAATATATTTTGTGATTAAGAAGAGGTAGATAATTTAATTGGGGATAAACCGGTGCACTGTGATTATTAGGGAAGAATTTTTATGTAGTGTAAAGTACTTTATGTGTTAACTACTCTTACCCTCCCTAGGAAATATGTGTGTGTGGTTTAGTGGTAGGATTTCAAACATTTCCTATGTGACTTAAAACAAGGTAAAAAATAAACCATAATCAGGCTTTGTAATATGAAAAATAAGTCTGTGCAGGAATAGTGAAATATCTGAGAATAATATATATTTGATTGTATGATGATGGAATAGATTAGGAAGCCGTATTGTCTCTATTGTCATTTTCTGTCTTGGGATATAAATTGAAGCATAATAATTTAGTTTTAATTAGAATCTCCACTTCAGAGGGAAGAGATAGAACTTTTGTGCTAGTTTTTAAAGGTCTTACTTTTATTGTTAAAGATGGTAGGGGATTTTAATGCGTTAGCATAAAACCTAAATAATATTTGATTTGATAGAGTTTTTATTTCTTTAGCCACAATTTTAAAACTGAGCAGCTCTGAAATGTAGTAGGTGCACACTTCTTCAATTAAACATTCTGAGTGGGGCGCAGTGGCTCATGCCTGTAATCCTAGCAACTTTGGAGGCAGACGGGGAGGAATCACAGATTGGAAACCAGAGGTAGCCTGTGTGACTTAGTGAGACCCTCTCTCAGGATAAAATATTTTAAAAAATGGGCTGGGGGTGCAGCCCAGTGGTAGAGTGCTTGCAAATTACATGCAGGGCCCCGCATTCAAACCCCAAATACTGCCCCCCCAAATTAAGTAAATATTCTGATCATCTGTGATTTTGTTTTAAAGGGTAGATTGGTTAGAGTTGTCTTCATTTTGTTCTGCTCTTTTCCTTTCCTTTCCTTTTCTTTTCTTCTCTTCTCTTTTTTCTTTTTCTCTTTTGTTTTCTTTTGTCTTCTTTTGTTTTCTTTTCTCAGTACTAGGGGATTGAACTCAAAGCCTCACACATGCTAGACAAGTGCTCTATCACTGACCTGCACCTTCAGCTTCTTTTATTTTTTACTTTTTATTTTGAAACAGGGTCTCACTCAGTTGTACAGATTGCCTCTGGCCTCAGATTCATGATCCTCCTGGGTCAGCACCTGAGTTGCTGGGATTACAGGCATATACCATGGTGCTTGACTTCCTTTTCATTTTTCCTCGTTAATGCATGATTCTTATGTTTTGGAACTCAAAGCATTATGAATTCATTAGTTATGATTGGGAGTGAAGTAGATGAGTACAATAAAGCATCACAGGGAAAAATACAATTTCAGAGTCAATTTAAATCTGTGGCCTGCATGTAAGAGCAATTTGAACCTAACTGCTCAATAATGTGATGATTTAATTCTAACAGCAGTGTGGGCTGATTAAAATAGAAATTATACCTAGAGGAAAGTGGTAGTGATTGCTGTAGAAGAAAAGAGGGCTCAGCTTCTGTAAGTTTTCTTCAGCTCTGTCATCAGGGAATTGTGTAACTGTAATGAGCTACTGGTACATAGATTAAAAACTAGAAGAATAGTGCATTCTTCCAAAGTTTGTAACTACCCTTCAAGTGTGGTTTTAGTTACACTGCAGCGATGTGAGTATTGTGTCCCAGAAATGGTGTTAAAGAACGTAGTGATGATGGGAGAAGACAGGAGGGGGGAGGAGGGACAAGGAGGATCGAGAAAGGAGAGAGAGGAGGACCTCAAAGTAAACAGCCCAACTTTAATTGTTCGGGAAATAATTATAATAATGCCAACAATACCAAAGGATGGTAATAATGCAAATGGGCTAGATTATTCATGTAATACTGCTGACAATGTAAAAAGATAGATAATTACAGAAAAAAGTTTTGACTTAAGTCATAATTGGGATGCAAGGGTATATAGAAAAATATTCCCACAAAAAGACACACAAGTAGAAGAGAGGCCACTGGTGGGGGAGAGGGGAAGGATGGGCACAAGAGGGGAAGGGGGAAGCAATGTACAATGAGATGCATATATGGAAATATCACAATGAAATGCATGTCAGAATGAAACACATTAGGTTGTATATTAAAAATTTTCAATTAAAAAAAAAAGATATTAAAGAAGGTGACCTTAGCCAATGGTAGAGCAGTCTGGCCACATGTGCTGCCTAGGTCACACTGTCAGTTGCTGTCATTGTCTTAAATTTTGGGACCACATGGGATACCACTGAAGAATGGAAAATAATTGCCATTTCTCTTCAGAAAAATTGCATATTTTTGGTTTGCAGTTTCTTGAACTCTTACCATTGAGAGTACTATTTAAAGGTTCTCTACAATGAGTCACTTACCTGGATGAGGATAAAGTATCTAGAATCAAACTTGGTTGTGGACTAAGAGGCTTCTTAAAGTTTGATTAAGGAAGGGAAGGCTCTAGATTATTATGTTTCTAATTTGCCCATGTTATCAGCTAGCTCCTAATATATCTCAGCTTTTTAAAAAAAAATCACGTTTCTACTTAGTGTTTTGTTTTGTAAGTCATTTGGTGTTGAAACTTACAATAAGCCTACTTATTAAGAATACACAAACTCAGGATTGGCTCCTCTGTCATCTTTGCATATTCTTTTGCTTGTAAAGCAGGATTGGTCCTCTTCCTCCTCCTCTTGTTTTCTCTTCTTCTTCCTCCTCCTCCTCCTATTCTTCCTCTTCTTCCTCCTTTCTTATAAAAACTCCACCAGAATTAAATATATGGACTTTGCTCATACTGTACAATGGAAAATTAAATGAAATAGAAGTAAGGGGTGTGGAGGCTTTGCTTAACATAACCCTAAAGTGAGGATTTCTGTTGATTATCTCCAAGGGAAGACTTCCTTATTTTTAGCCTGGATGCTTAAAAATAGGGCCATGCTATTTTCAGTCTAATATTTTGGCACTGCTTCTGAAGAACATCAGGATTAGCTGAAAAATACTGTGGATATCATACTTAATGTTATAAGAGAATAGACATGAATACATGTCTTTGGGAAGGGACTTTATTTGCATGATGAAAGAAGTCCAGTCTGAAAGCCAAGGCAAATGCAAAAGTAGTATTCTTCTAAGGAATCTGATACCTCTTGAATAGGGGGTTTGATTATTTGGAGGGTCAATCATTGGAAAACGTCATGTCATTAATAATAAGGTAAAATAAAGATGCATAAATATGTAATGAATGATGAGGCCTACATGGTAATTGATAGACACTTATTTCTGTCCTGGGAAATGGGCAGAATTTCATATCTATGTGGTTGTCTGAGTTTCATATAGTCTTCTTGCTAGAAGCTTTATGTGACCGTATATTGTTTCTTTTCCCCTGACCCAGATTCAAAAAGGGTAAGGGATGGAGAGTATAAAATATAACAAACTGAATGTTGCAGTTCAGTTTTTACCTACCTTTAGCTTTTGCTTCTGCTGGTCTTACTATGTCTGTCTGTCTGTCTCTCTCTCTCCCTCCCTCCCGCCTGATCCTCTTATAAAGAACTGTTCTCCATTGGGCCTGTTTTAATGTTGTCATAATATACATGATTTATCTTTGCTGTTTTTCATGTCTTCCCATTTAAGCCTCATGATTGTGCAGCGCATGAACTAATGTTGGTCGCTGTAATTCTCAAGCCTGCATGTGATTGAAATTATCCAGAACATACTGTGTGAAAGTCCTCATGAGTAAAAACTCCTTTTAGTTCTCTGTCATCTATCTAGGTCCTGCCATTTTACAAAGGGAAGATTCACTCCTGCCCACTAAATTGATCCAACTAACAAGAAAGCTAATCAATACTGTCAAAACCAAATTCTCGACCTTGCAAATTCTTTTACAATGAACATCTAGCCTCCAGAAGGTTCTGATTTTAGGTATTCTCCTCAGACCACTTCCTCTAATAACATTCCTGCACCTTTGTGAAATAACCAAGTGAATGCTACCCATAGAATAATCAATAGTGAGGAAGGAGAATATACACGAGGTGAGGATTGAGCCTTTAGAGCCACTGTGCACTCCCTCTGTCTTTTCTTTGGGCTATATACTGAGCCAGGCTTGATATCTTCCTTTCAGACCATCCACTCCATGGAAGATGGATGTGCTGCTCCTAGGCATTTGGGTATAACCTGTCACTCACAGGCACTTCCAGTGCTTCCAATGGATGACATTATTTTGAAGAATAGCAGCGGTGGTCAAGTAAGAGAGGAGGTATGGGAAGATGAAATAGGCACAGTGTAGTGAGGAAAGAGGAGATATTAGCTCAGAGTGGTGGTAGACATTGGAGGGGACCAAGTGCTTTAATAGGCAGTCACCATGGAGTTTAGACTGTAGGTGGATCTGAGATTATCAACATATTGATACAAGATAGTGGCCTATTTGTCATATGCCACTAGGGCTTTCTGTTTAGATCCACATAAACTTTGAAAATTGGAAAGAGCAAGAAGTGCCATCTGACATCATTATTTAGTTCTGTATTTCTGGACGAGTGTACATTATAGATGTTATTGTCATTTAGTGCTATAAAGGTTCGTTTGACTCATAGCAACTCTACATGCAACAGATTGAAGCACTTCCCGACACTGCCAGGCACACAATCTTTATTATGTTTAAGTTTATTGTTGCAGACGCTGTGTCAATCCATCTAGTTGAGGTTCTTCCATTTTTTTGTTGACCCACCACTCTACCAAGTATTATGTCCTTCTCCACATATTGGTCCCTCTTGACAAGATGTTCAAAATACATAAGATGCATTCTAGCCATCCTTGCTTCCAAGGAACACTCTCATTGCACTTCTTCTAGGATGGATCTGTTGGTTCTTTTTGCAGTTCATGGTGTATTCAATATTTGTTTCCAGCACCATAATTCAAAAGCATCAGTTCTTCTCCTGTTTCCCTTATTCAGCATCTAGCTTTCACAACCATATGGTGCGACTGAAAATACCATGGGATGAGTCAGGCACATCTTCATCTTCAATGTAATGTCTTCACTTTTCAACACTTTAAAGAGGTCTTTTGCAACAGATTTTTCCAATGCAGTATGTCTTTTTGATTTTTTTTTTATGGTAGTGGGGATTGAACCCAGTGCTTCGCATTTGCTTGCTTATAAGTGCTATACCACTGAGATGTACCCACAGCCCATTTTTTTTACTTTTTATTTTGAGACCGGTTCTCACTAAATTATACAGACTGCCTCTAGTTTCGAACTTGTGATCCTCCTTCCTCTGCCTCCTGAGTCTCTGAGATTACAGGCGTGAGACACTGCTCCTGGCTTATCTTCTGACTTCTTGACTGATGCTTCCATGGGTGCTGATAATAGAACCAAGTAAAGCAAAATCTTGGACAACATCAATCTTTTCTCCACTTATCATGAAGTTGTATAGTGACTCAGTTGCCAAGATTTTTGTTTTCTTGGTGTTGAACTGCAATCCATACTGAAGGCTGTGTTCTTTGATCTTCATCAGTAAATGTTTCAAATCCTGTTCACTTTTAGCAAGCAAAGTTGTGTCATTTGCATAATGCAGGTTGTTAATTAGTCTTCCTCCAATTGTGATGCCGTGTTTGTCTTCATAAAGTCTAGCTTCTTGGATTATTTGCTCAGTACAGAAATTGAAGAGGTATGGTGAAAGGCAGCTCTGACACATGCCTTTCTTGACTTGTTTAGCTCAGTATTTTCTGAGGCTCTTGATTTGATTCCAAGAATGGCAAAAATGGTAGAAGGATATGGCAGCTCACTCCCAAAGCAATTTCGTCAACAATCTGCCATTGAAAACCCTATGAATAGTGGAGAAGCACTGACATACCAAGTAGTGTTTTCTTCTGTTGTACATATAGTCACTATCTGTTGGAAGCGACTAGATGATAGCTAATAAGAATGATGTACAAGTTATAAGGGTCATATAATCAAATAATTAGATCTAAAAAGAGAAGTTTTAAAGAAAGAAGAAATGTAATGAAATTTATGATTCAGGCACATATAATATAGTCCCAGGCAGAGCACTATATATTAAAAAAAGAGGAAGGAAGCCAGGAGTGATGGCACACGCTTGTAATCCCTGCAACTCTGGAGGCAGAGGCAGGAGGATAGGTTCATAGCCAGAGGTAGCCTCTGTAACTTAGTGAGATCTTGCCTCAGCTTAAAAAATAAGAAAGGGGTTGGGGGTTCAGCTCAGTAGTAGAGCACTTGCAAAATATGCATAAGGCCCTTGGTGTAGCCTCCAAGTACTGCAAAAAAAAAAAAAAAAAAAAAAAAAAGAAGAGGAAGGAGGAAGAAATGGTTTTTAATGTGGTAGAATACAAGTTTGTGAAACACAAACATTGCAGTACAAAAGTGTGGCTTTGTGGTACCTCTTGCCCCTTCTTCCATCTGAAAGTCTCCAGATACTTGCCTGTAATCAACCAAAGCAATCTAAGCTCATGATATATTCACTAGATGTAGTGTGAGTGCTTGAATATAGAGAACAGTGAAGTGTGAATTAGAATGTCTGGGCATGCAAACTGCAGAAACACCCATTTAAGCATGAAATACTACCCCCAGGAGTTCTAATTTTCTTGACTTGATTTTTCATTCACATTTTTCACTGAAATTCTTCCAAGTATTTCTCCTCATTTTTACCCCTGTGCACACCACAGAAAATCTTCATCATCATTATCATTATTGTTATCACCATTATCATCTGCAGCATACTGGGCAATGTTTTGAAGTGTTATGGATATTTTCTCAGGTTTTGCAAAAACCATGCGAGGTAGGTGTCCCAGGATTATCTTTATTATATAGATGAAGATAATACTGATATACAGAGGTTATATAACCATGCTCAAAGTTACACATCTGGTGTACAGTGTGTGCACACATATACTTGTGTGTGCATGCACACACACGTTTTCATGCCCTATGTCAAGGGGAATATGGATTTAAAATTTTTAAAGGTTTGAAAAATTCTGATTTCTTAACTCATTTGTAGAGAAGATCTCTTTCCTGCAAATCATGATGCTGATGTCACTGGACATATAGTCAGAAAAGATTAGAATAATTCACAAATACTAGAAAGTCCATAGCATTTTAGCCTCTGTAGGAGCAGAGACTTTATCTTATTTTTATGCAAAATTAGAACTAATGAATATGTCAATTATGTAATACCATAAAAGCGCTTTTCTACCTGCCACCATTTCACTTAAACCTTAATTTGTTAATTTCAGAGGATCACATTACTAGATGTTTGTATGCTGAATCCCCTTTCTTTATTTTCAGGATTCACCTTGTTTGACCTTGATATGTTAGTCTATTTAATGGTGTATTCTGGTATCTGGTATTATATTTAGAATTTGTACATCTATGATCATAGAGAGACTAGTTTAGTTTCCTCTGTCCCTCCCTTGCCTCTGTCTGATTTAACATTGTATCATTAAAAATTGAATGGGAAGCATCATATTTTTTTCTTTGCTTTGGAGTAATTTGTATATGTTACTTGAAGGTTTGGAGAATTTTCCATAAAAATCACCTGAATTTAGTTCCTTTTTATGTATAGTTCTTCTATTCTTATTTCTCACAGAATCAAGTTTTGTGATCTTTTTAAATAAAACCTAAGTTTTTATCTAAATATCAAGTATATCACTTTAAAGGTTTTATAATATTCTAGTTCAGTTTGTAGTCCTATGTGCATGGAACATTTTTAAATCTACACATTTTTAGTTGTGTCATTTTTCTCATTCTTTTTTTTTTAAATCTCTGGTTTTTGAGTCATAGTCTCACTATGTAGCCCAGGCTCGCCTCAAATTTGAGATGCACCTGCATCAGCCTCCCTAGTGTACCACTGTGCCTGGTTTTCAGTTTCCCTTTTTTTTTTTTTTTTTTTGTGGTACTGGGGGTTGAATCCAGGGCCTTGGGCTTGCATGCTTTGCAAGTGCTGGACCACTGAGCTGTACCCCCAGCCCATTTGTTTTTTACTTTTTGAGACAGGGTCTCACTAAATTACACAAACTACCTCTGGTCTTGAACTTGTGATCCTCCTGCCTCCACCTCCCAAGCTGCTGGGATTATAGGCATGCGCCCCTGCGCCCAGATAGTTTTCCCATTCTTGATGTTAAATATATCTTGTCCAAACCCTCCAATCAAAAAATATATATTTGCTAAAGGTTGGTTTATTTTATTGGGTTTTTCAAAGAAATAGGTTTTTGTTAATTAATCAAGCTTGATTATTTCTACTTTTTCTGTTTAATCCATTTCTGCTGTTAATTGCAGCAATCCCTTATATTTTCTTTGTTATTTTTTGTTGTTTGATGTTCTTTACCTTGCCTTAATTATTTATTTTTAGTCATTTCTATATTCAAAGAAATTTCTTGCCTCTAGTACTCTGACCACTTTCCAATGCTTTAAAGTATTTTTAGGTTTTTAAAATGCTTTTATAAAAAATTTTCAAGAAAATATATTTTGTTTCTTCTTTTCTCCCTTTTTTTATTCCCTTCCTTCAACTGCTTTTCTTCCTTATTTTCTTCCTGCTACCATTGAAGTTAAGATACCATTTATTGGGGGAAAAAAAGCATTCTTTTAAGTACCACTAGGAAAGAAAAAATTGTATCTAAGCTATGATGCAACACTTTCTTATCATTCAGAATGCTTATTTTATGCTTATTGAAAGAGTCCTACCAATTTAAATTCTAGTAGCTTGCAAAAACTAATCAAAACAGAAAACAAACTTAACAAGTTCAATAAATGGCTTCCAGCCATACTACCCTGGCATCCAATCTAGTCAGATCTCAGATGCTAAGTAGGGTTGGGTCTGGTTAGTCCTTGGATGAGAAACCACCTGGGAATTGTTGTTAGGTACTATCGAATCCATATATGACTCATAGGGACCCTATGTACAAAAGGTGAAATACTATTGTTAGTGCTTCTCTGCTATTCATAGGGTTTTCAATGGCTGATTGTTTTTGGGGAGTGGACTACTGGATCCTTCTCCCAAGCCTATAGCACCTGGTATTCCCAGGTGGTCTCCCATCCAGGTACTAACGAGGCTTGACCCTGCTTAGCTTCTGAGATCTCACAGGATTGGATGCCACAGTGATATGGCTGCAGGCATAAAAAACAATACATAGTAATATATAAAATATATATTTCTGTATTTTCAGATCTTCTGAGTTTTTTGATTTTTGTTTATCATTTTTAGTGGAACATTATGAATTTGATTTTTTCTTATAACTTGACTTGTACTTTTTTGTTATTTTTTATTAATAAATGTTAGTGGGGCATAGAATAGTAAGGCTTTTGCTATTTTTATTGTGCACCTATTACATCATTTTGGTTACAGCTCCATCAACTTACATAATTTATGAAACTCTTTGATTAATGTGATAAAAATCATATGCAGTTATAGGTTATAGCCACCTATTTTTTCTCATGTATCCATGTAGTTGCATCATGTAACTTGAGATTGTCCTCTCCCCCTTTTGTAACCCTCTGTATTGTTTCCCCTCCCCATCCCTCCTTCCACAATCTTCGCTTCCTGCTGCTAGACCCCTGCCCCCTTCTTTTTACTCTACTTATATTTCCCCTTCTTAAAATCCGATTGTTCTTTTTCATATATCTATGCATTAATAGTTCTTAATAAGAATTTTAATACATCATGGATATGTTACTGTATTTGTTCATTTTATATTCCCATAACAAAATACTTGAAACTGGGCATCCAGAAAAAAAGGTTACCGTTCACAGTTTTGGAAGGTGAAAGTACTAATAGCATGACTGTGGCTCTGGCAAGGCCTCCATTGGCTCCCATGTTGTTGGACTCATGGTGGAAGCATATGTGAAAAGAAGCAATCTTATGGCCAGACACAAAGCCAGAAAGTTATTCAAGGATCAGGGTGTCTCTCTTATGACCACACACTTTCAGCTAGGCATGGTAATGCACACCCATAATCCTACCATTCAGGAGGTTGAAGCCAGAGGTTCATGAGTTTGAGGGCTTCCTGAGCTACATACAGTGACATTGTTTAAAAAAATAAAATGAAACAAACCAAAAGGAAACAGCCACAAAAACCAACCAAAAATCAAAACTAACAAAAAAACTCACAGAATTACTCAGTATCCCAGAAAAACAACCATAATCCCTTCCATAGGCACTATCCCCAAGGACCTCAGGAGCTCCTACTAGGTTCCACCCCTTATAAATTCCACCAGCTTAACTCTCCATTCTGGAACCAAGCTTCTCATACATGAACCTCTGGAGAACACACTAAACCATATTGATATGTTGGATGTACTTTCTGTTTACTATTTTGTTTGTTGTATGTGAAGCATTAAATGGATTAGATATCATTCTTGGTCTTGTGGACCTTGTTATATAATGAATAATGTTTAATATCTTGTTTTTATATGTAAAAATCTTACTATAGGTAAAAACTACATACTTTCTCATGGACTACTTTATTTATTTTATTTGTTCTTCAAACACAAATATTCTCATGTTATTTATTTTTTTCTGAAGTGTTATCTATGTTTGAAAAGATGAGAAGGTGAATGATATGGAGTTACAAAGTACAGTTTGGGTTCATTCCTTAGTTTGTTAAGTGCATGGAACAAAACTTTTATATAGTTACTCAGGAAAAACTCCATGGAACAATATGTAATAATATTTTAGGGTTGTTTTTAATGAACTTATCTTACATGTGAAACTGTTCCTGCCCATACTTTTTCTTTTTGACACTGCCTGGACCACATAGACAATAAATTCCCAATCAAATATAGTTTCTGCCATCATGGAGTATGACTTTGATTTGGAAGCCAACCACCTTGGGTGTGTGTCCTAGTTACAGGCAGTTTTATCTGAGAGAGGAATCTCCTATTCAGTATCACTTTTGTCTTGTTGTATTTGGCTTTGCCCTTCAACTGGATAACTTCTCTCTTATGGTCATGTGCTACTTAGAAGATACTTCTTCAAGAGGCCTTTCTGAAATCTTTAGATCACATTAAGTTCCTCCTGCTGTACACTTGATTACTATGCACTACTTTGAAAATGATACACAGCATGTTCTACTGTAGTGACTGGCATATCTGTTATTTTCCCAATTACATCTGTTTCTTTCCATTCTGTAGGCTCAGTGACTAGTGTAATGCCTGGAACATAGTAAAGGCTCAAAAAGTACAGAACAAATGAACCAAGACCAAATCCTCTGTATCTTCAGGATTTACCATCTGGTGCAATAAAAATAATAGAATTTGAATTGTTGTCATGGTGGTTATATTAGGGTTCTTGAATGTATTGTAATACTAGTAATTACTGAATAAGTCAAGCCTGATAATGGGGCACAAGTACTCATGTTCCTAGACTTTTACAGAATGATTAAATGTTTGTCTTACAAATTTAATAAGGAAATAAAAATTTGGATAGCAATTTAACATGCTTTTTATACATTCTATGTAAACTACCATGTAAACAGTAAAAGAATTAAGAAAAAATATAATTATTGGCAAATTGAACTTGCCATATTTAAAAGAATAAGAGCATAAGATTTTATCTGAGAATATTCTTTTTAACATATATATGTTAAAATTTTTTAAAGTTTTCTGTTAATTTATAAAATATTTATATATAGTTATGAGTTCTAGAAATTAAAAATCATTTTTGTGGTGATAGATACAAAAAATTTAAATAATTCCAATGTTTAATTTTACTAAGCATAATAGTATTGAATTGAATTATTGAATTGAATTGAAGTATTGAATTGAATTGAAGTATTTTAATCTTACATTAAATAAATAATTTGCGATTGAACTTGGAAAATATAAGAATTTATAATTAGAATTTTTTGTTATTATAGTGATTATTGTTGTTGTTGTTGTTAGGTGCTGACGACTCATAGCGACCCTCATAGGGTTTTCAATGGCAGGTTGTTTTGGGATTGCCTTGGGAGTGGGTTGCCATGTCCTTCTTCCATTTTTGCGGTGCCGGGAATTGAACTCCGGACCTTAGAGACTGCAGCGCAGAGCTCTACCAACTGAGCTAACCCCAGGCCATTGTAATGATATATATATTCAATGAGAAAATTAGATAATTAACAAATTAAACACACACATTCCTTTTAATACATATGCATGTTTAACATAAAACATTTGTTATAGTTAAAAATGAAGAGTGGAGGAACATGCAACTGTATACACTAAAACAAAATCTATCCACTTATTTCATATTTGCTTTGTTCAGAAGGTAATGGTGACTTTGAAGTAGAAAAATATTGATTTATCATGTTGTAGCCAGAAGGGTATTAATACATTTCCCTTTTTCTCTTCTAGCACACTGATTTATGTCAGTACATGGACAAGCACCCTGGGGGGCTCCATCCAGATAATGTGAAGGTAGGAAGAGATTTTTTAAACCACGGGTTAGCATTCTTCATGTGTATTTTTTATATCTGTCATCTCTACCATAATTTTAAGAAAAATATCTGTATAAAAAATTAATATCAGTGTCAGCCACAGCCATTATTTCACATTGGCTGGTAGAGGCTCTCTTAACATTACCTTCACTAGATGTTTCTTATTTACATCTTACTCTATTTGTTCATCATGAAGCACCTTTGCCAACATTGAGTAGGATATATTAGAATATTATTTTCACATTATTTTCTGTAGTGAAGTGTCTAATAGCTTTGACTTGGTAGTCCATATTGAAGTAGCAGTTGATTTCAGCATACACCATTGTTATGGTCCAAACAGTGTTATGGTGGGTTCATAGTGCATAATTTTTCATTTGAGTATACACAGAGATGAAAGCGTTTCTACTTCCTACTAATCTTTTTTCTTTCTTTTACCAAAAATTTGATAACTGTGTGTCAGAAGTTTTTCTAAGATTTGATCTAGGGACCCTCTTGGGAAATTGTTCCAAGACTTCAAGGTTAAAACAAGAGACTCCTTTTAGCACTTGTTAGGGAATTAGAAGGTATCAAAGTTATATCTAGATGCTTAATGATATGCTTATATTTTATAATTCAAATGACTACATTGCATGCTTTTGAGAACCAGTTGAATACTAAGTGTATTTGACGTAAAACTATTCATCTCCACTCCTTCCCTTCATTATCTGTTCCACTCTTTGCAACATGACGTATTTTTTAATTTTGAATTATATTCCTTTCTTGTATAGGTATATTTGCATAGATGGCATTTGCATGTTATTTTTACTTTATACGAATGTATATTATTTTATAAGTTCTTTTTTCACTTAAATATATCATGGATATCCTATAAAATCAAGATATGACTGTATAGCTCAGTCTGTATAATAACTGTATTTTATTACATAATGTGAATAAGCCATAATTTCCAGCAATACCTCGTTCATGGATCTTCAGGATATTTCCAGAATGTTGCTACTATAAATGATTTTAGAGTAAATATTAGTATAAAATTATTATTTCTGTTGGCTATCTAGTTAATTTCTTTTCATTTCTTTTCTTTTTTCTTTTTGTGATACTAGGGTGCCAAATCCAGGGGCTTGCACATACTTTGCAAGTGCACTACCACTGAGCTGCACCTTCAATCCCTTTTCTAATAGTCTTTATCTTGGGGCAAGGGCTCGCTAAGTTGTGCTGGCTGCCTCTGGCCTCCAACTTGTTATCCTCCTGCCTCTGACTCCTGAATCATTGGGATTGTAGCCATGTGCCACCATACCTAGCTGATTTTCTTAACGTCATAGATATGGTTTCTATATTAGTGGATTTGACTAGCATATTTATCCACAAGGTTATAAATTACAGAAGTACTGTTTTTCTCTATTCTTACTAGCACTGAGTATAACCACTCATTTTAATTTTTTTCTTTCTGACGAGTAAGAACATAATGTTTTGTATTGTGGCATTTGACTAGTAATGACAGTGAGTGTCTTTTCACATTTTCTAACCACTTATAATTCTACTCTTAAAAACTGCCTGTTCTTATGCAGTGTATGTTTTCTTACACATTGTTCATGTTTCTATTCATTTCTATTTTTTTAATAGGTGTTTTTTGGCATTTGTGACATTAATAATTAAGATTTTTATGATAGTTATATCACTTAAAATGTGGGAAATATGGGAACTCTCATTAAACATTTTTTAAATCAATAATTAAATCATTATATGATTTATAATCTGATTTTTTCATATATTTCCTTTTTGTTGTGTTTTTTAATTGGTATGTTTCCTACTTATTTTACAAATGTATAAATTTATTTATTTATTTATTTATTTATTTATTTACTTATTATTTATTTTCTTAAAAATCTGTGTCTAATGGCATAGTTTTTCAGTACTTAATTGGTGAAGAATTTTTTTTTTTTCTGGTACTGGGGGTTGAACTCAGGGCCTTGCACGTGCATGATTTGCAAGTGCTGGGCCACTGAGCTGCATCCCCAGCCCACTTTTTTACTTTTTGAGACTGGGTCTCTCTAAGTTACGCAGACTACCTCTGATCTTGAACTTGAGATCCTCCTGCCTCCACCTCCCAAGCAGCTTGGATTACAGGCCATGTGCCACTGCACCCAGCTGGTAAAGAAATTTTAACAGAGGAAAATACTTGTTTTATTAGTGTATGCCACGTTCAAGTCTAGCAGTAAACATTAATATTATCACATGAACATAATTTTATTCCTTTTTTTACATTTAACAGTCTCAAATACTCTCGTTTATACATTCGTATGTTTTCTTCTAAGAGTTGATTAGGATCAAAATCAATGGTATAGTATATTATTATTCCTGTTTCCCATTTTGCCCTGGGAATTTGTGGAGAGCCCAGCCAGTAAGACCTTTGGTTCTAGGAATCCCAAATATCTTACCAGCCATGGTAGAATTTAGCAGGAATTCCAAGCTACGTTTGATTTTCTATCTTAAATTTAGTGATAGAATTGAGATTAAAGAACTGACACTTCCTTTTTAAAGAGCCATGGCATCTTTGAGTTTTATTATCCTTGTTTAGTTTTCTCATCAACCCTTGGTGTGTCAGTAGGTTTGGGCAAGTTTTGAAGAATTTTGTCAGTGAAACAAAGAGAGCTCATTCCACAAATCAGCATTTTGTTCTCCATTCTCAGGACAGTGTCCTGGGTGATTTTGCTACGTTTGTATGGTCATGGGGAGATGCATGTCTGTGTTGCTGTTTTTCAGTTACTAGATTGTACTCCTTGAAACTGTGTTTCAATATCTTTTACCCAAGTTTCATATGCTTTTCTTTGATCTTTTGACCGTTTGTCATACTTGAGGTACTTGGTGATTGCTACTTATTCCAAGTCCAGGTTGTACTGTGGCAGTAAACAAGGCTTGATACTATGAAAGTTGGTACCTTCTAGGATGTGGTAAGAAACTTAATGGTGGATGAGATGAATAGTCAGCATAAAAATGTCAAAGGAATTAGAAGTGACACAGTGAATCTAGGTATTAGTTATAAACAACAGAAATTATTTCCATTCACAAGTTGTCTAACATGGTCACAGATTGATGATCTACATTTCTTGCCTCTAAAAGAGTATGATATGATTTACTTCATCATATATCTTTAAGTAACTGAAAGGCAGCAGCATATATTAATACATGGGTATCCCTTTCCCAATAGCTAGTGAGATTGTTGGCTACATAAGGATTTTCCAAGATATACTTCATTCACTGCTTCAATTCTTTGAATTATTAAAGGTACAAGAAACTTCTATAACAAACTGTCTTCGAACTAGACTCCACAGCAGAGTCGTGTGTGTGTGTGTGTGTGTGTGTGTGTGTGTGTGTGTCTTCGCTGTGCAGTATATATGAGTATACCTGTGTGTATAAAGTGGTATGTATGTGTGTGTCTGGTCCATTCTGACTCCCACATTTCATAAAAAGTAAACATCAGGATCATTGTGATTAAGAAACTTGTTAAAGAGCTTTTTGACTCTTTGTCCAATATTTTCTTCATACCACATGATTAATACACTGTTACTATAATTAGGATGATTGTGACTTTATAAGTCATATAAGTTTATCATAATTTTCATATTGAAGATAATAGGAGTATAGAAAATTTTAAAAATATATGCATCTTGTTAATGTCTTCTGTTCTGGTGTGTGGATTGCAGAGCATGGAGGCAGACAACCCTTATTACCATGTTGGGTTTCCATGGGAGGCCACTTAGCTAATTATATGTCAGCTTTTCCTCACTGTTTGTCTGCTAAGAGACAAGGCACTTCTCCAGGGTCACTTTTGGGAATCTGCTCTGCAGGTGGAATTATTCACAAAGAAGTTTGACTGTGACATAATGACAGATGCCACATGGGTATTTCTGTTTGATATATTAACATTTTTTCATGTTGTGAGATTTATTGTCACTTAAATCTATGAATACAAAATAAGGAGAATAAGAATAATATTTACTAAGTTAACACCTGTTCATAATACATAGATATTAATTAAAGGAAAACCAATTGAACTAAAATAAGACACTGTAATAGTTCTGCATAAATTTATAGGAGATGAGGAAACCAGGTGAGATTACCTGTTGTCTTTTAAAAAGCCCACCCTTTAATGAAATTTGATGCTCCATGTTTGTCTCAATATTCCACAGATCATTAAATGATCAGTGTAATACCAATTACTTATTATGATAAGCAAGAGAAAAGCATAATGATAAAAATTGGTTGCTTCTGAATTTGCCAGTTTTGACTTTTAGTTTCATCACTATACATAAATGTTTTGAACGTTTATCTTGAATTTAGTAAGTATGCATTTTTTGTTTTGAGATACATACATATGTGTACACACATACATATTTGTTTATTGTAAAAACATGAATGTCATGCACTGAAGAATTAAGAAGATTGTTCCTTAGTATGATTTGTATAGAAATTAAAGCATTACAAAAGTATTGTATCATGAAGAATGGAAGGAAAAAACTCAGAACAGCTGGACCAGCCCAAGCTCCTGATACAGTTAAATACAGAGTTTTAAGTTAATTTTGCACTATTTTTCAGCAAAACATCTGTGAAAGTTTTGTCGTTTTCATTGACTGTCCCTTTTAGGAACTGGAATAGACTTATGAGGAAAAGAAGTCAATGTTAGCTGAATTTATAGAATAACTCTACTACTTTAATTGCTTACAGTATATGTCTATTGTCAATATGGCATTCTGAAATAAATATTCACTATTAACTAATGCTTTGTCTCTAAGCATTGTATTAGGTTTTGACAAATGAGTAATTTTAGCAGTTAATTACTTGGAGGGCAATTTAAAAACTGAACCAAAAGCCTGAGGACATTGGCCTTGTTATAAATATTTATGATGATTAAAGGCATAGTAACCAATTTCTAGAATATGGCTACTTTTTTTCAAGACTAGTTAGTTTTTCCCCTTTTATATGCTATTCATTCAAATTATATTTGAGTTTGCCTATCATACTTGAGTTGAATGCAGAATTTGTATTAGTTTGTGATTTTATAATTCTCAATGAGTTGCAGATTGACCATTATATTTTTAAAAAATGATCATAGTGGTCTAAATTTCCTCCTTTATTCACTTTTTCTTGTATTCTTTAAAAATTGATAAGCATGGAGGCTGAAAATTAAGGTTCATGTTCATGAACAGAAGAAAAGATTAATTGATGCTGTCTCTAGCTGATATCCATAACTGAAGATATTTGCATCTTCTCATGATGAGCCTGAATCTTCCTATATTTTTACATGATATATTTCTGTTTCCATGGTATAATGACTTTTCTAGAAGGTTCCCTGAAAATCACATTTGCCATTGTTTTTGAATAATTGAAAATGTCCAAAGTAATTTTGAACTCTTTGCTTTATGTAATGTAGTATCTGAAATCCTACTGGCATAAAACTGATTTTTGTTTTTCATTTTAATAGATGTACTAATTAAGAAGATATGAAGTTTATTATGGTTGAAAAGTTGCTATTTTTCTTTCATAGTTCAGAGAACAAGCAGGTGTATAACAGATAGAATAATGTTATGCCAAATTAAGATTGTCTTACACAGATGGTACTGAGTATTGATTCCTAAATGAGACATTCTAATATTCAGATAGAAAATCAAATGGCACCTGATTTTCTTGATATCCTTCATTAGAGTTTTCATCTAGCTCATAATAATTTTCTACTATGCATTACCGGGAATGTTATAGAGCCTTTGCTAATTCTGTCTGTAGATTATTTCATGGGAGCATTAAAGAGTATGTTTAACAATTGGACACCCAATTTCAGTGCCTTCCCAGGCTTCTTCTGAGAACTTTCATCCAATTTTTGTTATAAGAAAAAACTCTTCCATGTCTAGATAGTGGAGGATTAACAATACAATAAAAATTAAATTGCACAAATCAGTTCACATTGTGTTACACATTTAAGAGGGAACTGAGAAGTGCGTTTTCTGGTTAAGATGTGGGGCAAGCATTCGGTGGTTTAGAACATGTATTTTGCATCCTGGGCATCATCTGCTGATCTGATTGCTAACAATTTAGAGCCAACAAATAAATTAAGGCCAACTTATTAAACAGTACACTCTTCCCTTGAGGTGCTTTAAAACCCAGGTTGAGAGCCAGATGTGGTGGCATACTCTTGTAATCATAGCATGTGGGAGACCATAGCTGGAAGATTGTGAGTTTGAGGCCAGTATGGACTACATAGTGAGTTCCAAGCCATCCTGAGCAACAGTTTGAAATCCTGTTTCTAAATAATATTAAACAAACAAACAAATAAAGAAAAAAAAGCAAACAAAATCCTAGGTTGAAAAAATATCACCCCAAAGAATGGCAAAATGTGAACAGTCACTGGAAATCTGTTATATGATGTTGTAGTTGTTAAGATGAAGATACCCAGCCTGGGAAGTACCCACTGGGAAAAGGAGAAACACCCTCTAGGTTTTCAAGCTTTAAACCACCTTGTTCCTCTGACCTTTCTCCAGTTTAAAATGGATCTGCACAGTATACCTTTGTTTGCATATTTACCAAGACAGACATGATGCCCCGTGAAGGAAATCAGCCTGTGTAATAGAGTCTATGCACACTACTCAGTGTTTTTCTGATTGTCTTAGGTAGCTATAATGTGCATGTGACTAGCCAATAGAGCTCATAAGTATTTTCTCATTACTATGTAAATTCTTATTATTTCACAGCTGTCTGAGAGGACCTTCAGAGAGGATTGTTGATGATCTGTATCTCAGGTCACAAGTCATTGAATATTTTATTCCATTTGAAATTAATTTTTCTCTATGGTATAGCTTGCTTCACAAAGTGAACTTTCTTGAAGACCTTTAGACTCAGGATTCATCAAATTTGTCAGATTTTCAGCCAACATTTCTCTCTCTATCCTTTTTTAAGTTATATTACCCTTCTCAATTGATATTAAGACATTTCATGTTGATTTATTGTTTAAGACATTGTCATAGGCACTAAAACCTTTTAAAGTCTAAATTATTGTTGTTAGCTGCTGTCAAAACAGTTCCAACTCATAGCAAGCCTGTGTGCAACAGAACAAAACACTCGCTGATTCTGTGCCAGGTACACAATCATTTTTTATGTTCAAGTCCATTGTGGCAGATACCATGTCAATCCATCTAGTTGAGGGTTTTCCTTTTATTCCTTGACCTCCCACTCTCGTAAACACGATGCCCTTCTCCAGGGATTGATCCCTCCTGACAACATGTCCAAAATATCTAAGATGCAGTCTAACCATCCTTGTATCCAAGGAGCACTCTGGTTGCACTTTGTCTAGGACAGATCTGTTGGTTCTCTTTCCAGTGCATTGTTGTTGTTGTTGTTAGGTGCCGTCGAGTCATTATCCAACTCATAGCAACTCTCATAGGGTTTTCAATGGCCACTGTATCGGGATTGCCTTGGGAGTGGATTGCCAGGCCCTTCTCCCATTTTTGCGGTGCTGGGAATTGAACTCAAGACCTCAGAGACTGCAGCACAGCGCTCTCCCAACTGAGCCAAATCCCAGCCCTTCCAGTGCATAGTATATTCAATATCTGTTTCCACCACCATATTTCAAAAGCATTAATTCTGCTCTTTGTTTCCCTTGTTTGATATCCAGCTTTCACAACCACATGATGCACTTGAAAATGCCATAGCATGAGTCAGGCGCCCCTTCATCTTCAATGTGACATCTTTATCTTTTTCAACAGCTTTTCTAAAGCAATGTGTCTTTTGCTTTCTTGACTGGTACTTCAGTGGACGTTGATTGTAGAACCAAATAAAACAAAGTCTTGAACAACCTCAATCTTTTCTCCAGTTATCATAGAATTGCCTACTGATCCACTTGTAAGGATTTTTGTTTTGTTGGTGTTGAGGGGTAATCCATACTGAATGCTGTGTTCTTTGATCTTCATTAGTAGATGTTTCAAAACTTCTCTTTCAGCAAGCAGAGTTGTGTTATCTGCATAATGCAAGTTGTTAATGAGTCTTCCTCCAATCCTGATGCTGTGTTCTTCTTCATAATGTTCAACTTCTCAGATTATTTGCTCAGCATAGAGATTGAAGTGGTACAGTGCAAGGATACAGTCCTGACACACACCTTTCCTGACTTTAAACCAGGCAGTATTTCCTTGTTCTGTTCAAACAACTGCTTCCTGGTCCATGTACAGATTCCTCATGAATACAATTAAATGCTCTGCTATTCCCATTTTTTGCAATGTTATCCGTAATAATTGTGTGGCAAAAGAATGGCCTTGTATTTGAAGAATGTATCATACATTCCCAAGGGAAGTAGAGTAGAAGGAATTGTTGATTCTCCCTTTACCAATTTGTATTTCATAGTGTTTCTTCTTAGGTGTAAAAAGCACTCTTCAGTCAGGTCAGTTGTGTAATTAAGACAGAGACTTGCCAGTAATGGAAGAAGGTTATGTTATTTGAATTTCTTAGAAGAATTCTTTCAATTTCTCTCTTGGAAATTTGTGTTGGGTAATTATGAAATCCAATAGCTAAAATTTAATCATCTTTAGGAGCTTCTACTCAGCTAGGAATACTAAGTTTCTAGCTCAAATAGTAAGTTTAGGCTCATGATGAACTCTATGAAAGGGAGACTCCACCCTCCCCACATTCTTCATTGGATGAACAAATCCTAATAACTTGGAAGCCTACTTACTCTACCTGATCTGCTTCCAGTGAACTTGGCAAAACAAAAGATTGTTTTGCAAAGTCCCATTTGACTCCTTGTTAATCTCCAGTTCTAGATCCTGAGGCTTCAAACTGCCTATCTGCATAACTCAATCTTGGAACAGTACCTTGCTTGGTGTTTGCAACTGCATTAAGGCAAAAAGAAAGGTGGAGTAGGAGAACGACTGATTTGGTAAACTCAAGGATCATAGAAATTATAAAGAGTTATTTCCTCAGGAGCTTTCCATGTACTTCAAATTCTCATTTTTTGAGTTGTTCATCTTCAGAAAGCTCTTATCTTTAGGAAAAGCATATTGTTTCGAGATCTTAGAGGTGTAATTTCATTATTCTTATATTATCTGTTGTTGTTGTTGTTGTTGTTAGGTGCCATCAAGTCATATCCAACTCATAGCAACCCTATGTATAGCAGAACAAAACATTACCTGACATCGTGCCATGCCCAATACTGTTGTCAGTGCTTCTCTGCTATTCATAGGATTTTGAAAGGCTGATTACTTCAAGAGTGGGCTGCTGAGTCTTTTGCATAAATGTACAGCACCTGGTATTCTGAGGCAGTCTCCTATCCAAGGACTAACCAGGTTCAACCCTGGTTAGCTTCCAAGATCAGACAGGATCAGATGCCAAGGTGGTATGCTGTAGGCATTATATTATCTAGAAATTGTAAAGCATGTCATCTATCTCAAGGCCTTGAGGGAATGCACCAAAGAAGCATAAAGTAGAATGGAAATACTCAGAAAGGGCAGAAAAGTTGCAAGTCAGGCTCCCACTGCTACTCAGATTTTCCAAGAGCTGGACTTAGATAAAATGGATTGCAATAAAGTACTCATGTGGCTTGATGCCCTGGTATGAATACTTGTGTTGTACACCATCCCAGTAGCACACTCAATACTTTAAAATATGTCCAGAATGTCACATAGGTTATACAAGCTTTTGAATAACCAGGTTTTTATTTCTATCTCCTTTATATCTCTTATAACTTTCTAAGTGCTGTTTAGAAATTCAACCAATCCAACTACAATGATTTGTAAAAATAGAAGCTATTTTTGTGTTATATGCATTGTATTACAAATTAGGAGTTAATATTTGCATTAGATATTTGAAACTCATTTAAATGAAATGAATCATGATGGATCATTCCTCAGTTTTTAAAAATTGAAGATGACTTAGTATTATAATTAAACCATTATCTGATACACATTGTAAAATATTTTGACATTCATTAGATATTTTTAGGATCCAAAGTTTGTAATTATTTATCATTTCTAGAAAGTTGGGTATATGGATAACATAATGTTTGTAAAGTCTGTACATTTTTTAATACTGCAATGTTAGATATAGAACATTATTATTTGAAATGTTATCCAGTTATAACTTTGGTTTATCTTTCAGTGTCACATTTTGTAGGTGTGGGTCACATAATGTGTAACTACTTTAATCAATATTATGCATCTTTTTTTGGGTAGCAGTATTCTTAATTGTTGTGTCACAGTAAGACAAAAATGGCCTCAATTATCTATAAGACCTCTTACTCACTTGTATCTCTTTGGCCAATTCACTTAATTTCTCTGGCCTTTTATTTATTTATTTATTAAATAGGGATAATGGTATCTACCTGGTAAGGGTTTTGTGAGAATTGAAACATCTAACAAATATACAATACCTAGTACAATGTCTGTCACAGTAAGCCCTTGATAAATGGTAGTTATTAAAGTTTGATTTATGGTCTCTTCCATTTCTATTATTCATTAAATTGTGTAATAATGTAAATTTACATTGGAAATTGCTATTACATGCATCTAAGACTAAGCTAGTCATTTTCAAGATGAGAAGTCCAAGAGATAGATGTTAAACATAGCCTCCAAATGTCAGAAAACTAGCTAAGCTTTCCTTGTAAGAAATACCTGGTGGGCCACAGGGCTACATGCTATGGCTGATAGCTCTTAGTAGTAGACTTAGTAGTCTCCTGTAATCCTTAAACAACCCTGGACATTCCTTAAAAGAAGTTACTCATGTCTTGGAAATCTGTAAGATATTCACTGGACTTCATCTCATATCAAATGGAAGCACATAGATTAAAGAATCCCTGTATTTCATTCATGGAACCTAAAGGTTCTAGACATTGAGAAGAAAAAGTGCATTTGATCTGACATCTTTAGACATTAGGAGGATGGGTTGGTTATAAAGCTTGTTGTTCACTGTAAGTGCCAGTAATTCTTCTGAGCAGTAAGTACAACATGTTATGTCCGATAGCATGTACCTTTTACCAACTAACTTTAAAAGTTGTGATAAAACATCTGATCATGATATGTGTGTGTATATGTGTGTATACAATTTTTAACCTATGCACAGTTTAAAGAGTTCAGAGGGGAACAGTTGGAGTATTAAATACTCCCAAGAAGTATATGACATGGCACTGTGAATGTGAACTGCTTCCTTAGGGGGATGGCAAGGCAACTTGGGCTAAAAATGGATCTACTGTTGACACAAATGTCCATGTTCATCATTATCATTGCTTTTTTTTTTTTTTTTTTTTTTTTTTTTTTTTTTTTTTTTTTTTTTTTTTTTTTTTTTTTTTTTTTTTTTTTTTTTTTTTTTTTTGCGGTACTGAAGGTTGAACCCAGGGCCTCACACCTGCATTTTTTGCAAGTGCTGGACCACTGAACTGCACCCCCAGCCCATTTATTTTATTTTATTTTTATTTTTATTTTTTTTAAGACAGGGTCTCACTAGATTACGCAGACTGCCTCTGGTCTCAGAATTGGAATCCTCCTGCCTCTGCCCCCCCGAGCTGCTGGGGATGACAGACGTGTGCAACGGCACCTGGCTTATATCATTGCTTTTTAAGGCATTTTTCATTGACATTTTTATTGTAGAAGTTGAACACACTCAAACTAGAATATAAATCTTTAGCAATCATACTGATGGATGTGGAGAAATCTCCTTTTATAAAGATTCATTAGAATATCCTGAGGTGACAAAATACTCTTATGAAAACACCTATGGCTACTATAGTAGAAAGATAGGAAGGCAGTTCCAAATTTAATTTATCAATTTCAGTACATGATATTGCCTTTTGCTATTTTATTTCTAAGAAGATTTTAAGTGGCACAGGCAGAAATTCAGGGACCATGTTTTGTTATGTTATATGCTAATTGAGGCTTTTACAATGTTGAGTTCATTTAATAATAAAAGCAGTTTGATTATTTGAGTGTGTACCATGGATTTAGTAAGCATTGGCCTCATTTAAGATAATGAAATGTGATGGAAAGTTCACAAGTGCAGTATGATTGTGGATGACTTTGAGTAAGTTTCTTGTTCTTGTAAAACTTATTTTTTCATTTGTTTGAAAGGAAAAGGAAATTAGAGAATTATACATTGAAAGGGTTAATTAATATTTATAAAGGTACTTGAAACAGCCTCAATATTAGACTAAGACTTAGTGTTAGGCTTCCTTTTGATGTTTACAAAGTTTTGATATCACAGCTGATTCCTACTTTTTCTGTGTATATGTCCCTCTTGGTGGTCTTTGTTCTCACCAGGTCCTCTGCTTTCTTACGGAAGGGTAAGTGTATCTTGTTGTGTCATGGCTTATACAACCACCTAGAGCAATAGCTTTCTCAAAAACTTAAATGGGAAAGTTGGACACTTTCCTACTTTTCTTAGAGTAAGAAATCCCTAAAACTTGAGTTCTGTAAGGCATTCCCAAAGGGTAGTGCATGGGGCATTCTATTTACCTCAGCAGGGTGCTTCACCTTTAGTGCTTCTCACCTCTGGCTACTAGTACATGTACTATTGGCCACATGGCTTCATTAATGTCTTTATTGTCCCTTTGCCACCATTAGTTTTTATGACATTTCCTCTTCTGAATTTATGTTATACCTGCTTGCTTGGTCTTCTCAGTATTTTTCCTCAGAATAACAAGGTGTTTGTCATATCATTTCAACTCTGCGTCTAGTGAATGTTCAAGTCAGTTTCCTTTTAAAATTTTATGTGTAATGAATTCTGTTTTCAGAGTGACAAGTTTCCTTATTTAGTTTCTTCTCAGGGCAAGTCTTGTAATGATAGAATCAATTCTAATACTTTCTGTTTGCTTTTTAAGACATGATCTTGCTATGTAATCTAGCTGGCCTCAAGCTTGCTGCTCCAGCTCCCATCTCCCCAGTGGTGGTATTATAGGCATGCACCACCACACCCAGCAATTCCAGCAATTCAAATACTTTTTTTTTGTAGGTCTTCAGTACACTCAGTGTACATTGCCTTTATGCTGCAGATTTCTTTAAGTGGCAGTGATCTGTTTGTGTGTCTGTCATACCACCATGCTGTCAGATCCTTGAGGCCAGGGAACACATCTTCTGCCTGTTCATCTTTGCATCCTTCATGCATAACAGCACCTAGCACTTCATATTGGTGCTTTGTAATCCCCCAGTGTAATTACTCTGTGGAAATTTGTTCTGACTTAACCTTCTGCATTGCTCCGAGCCTCAAATTTGTTTGGGGCTGTATTTGTCAGGTCTGGGACTTGTGTACACTTTGTAACTGGAGTATGTAGTTGAATCATTTCCTAAAACTGATATTCCTAATCTCCTTTAACATGATAATCCTATTTGAATAGTTTCCAGAGTAGCATGAAGATTATATATTCTCACTAATTAGTAAAGCTATTAAAAGAAGAGCCCTTTGGTACTGCTTAATCTCCCCACTTCTGCATTTAGTTGCTAGAGAATTGCATTGTAGTGTTTTCTTATCTATTCTTGTTTGTCTGCCACCATCCTGATGTCTCCAAGTCCAGTTCAGTAATCCCATTACTGGTATAGGAGTGCCAGCTGTGTACCTTGTCATGGAAGTTGGTTAAAGCACACAGTCTGTGGGAGAGAGGGTAAATGCCATACTGTAATAAGCATGTACAAAGGCTGCATGGGGAGTGCCTCATGCAGAGAGGGCAGGTAAGGGTGAGAGCCCAGGGGGTGGTCAGGGAAGGCTCCAGGGAGGAGGCATTCCTGAAGAGACCTAAGGAATACAAGGTGATGAGTAGGCAAAAGGGACACTGGACTCTTTTGACAGAGAAGAGGCAAGGACACAGGCACAGAGTTGAAGAGCTATGTGATGTGTTCTGAGTGTGGTTGTGGGCAAGGTTGTTTAGAGCCAGGGAACGTAGTGTAGTAATGACTCAGCACTCCCTTGGAATCAGTGCTCAACTCAGTGGTCCTGGAGCCCATGTTTGAGGCCAATGTTTAATCCTTTCAGCAGGAGAAAGCAGCTTCTATATTAGTACTTTGCCTACTTGTGTTATTCTGGCCACAGTTCCTATGTTGTTGTTGTTCTTGTTGTTGTTAGGTGCTGTCAAGTTGTGTCCGACTCATAGTGACCCTCATAGGGTTTTCAATGGCTGATTGTTTCAGGATTGCCTCAGGAGTGGATTGCCATGTTCTTCTCCCATTTTTGCAGGGCTGGGAATTGAACTCAGGACCTCAGAGACTGCAGAGCAGCATTCTGCCAACTGAGCTAAATCCCAGCCCCACAGTTTCTATAGTGGGGTGTTTAAGGGAATAGGCCTTGTAGTCAAACTGTCTGGGTTTAAACCCTGGCTCTGCCACTTATTTGTTGTGTAATCTTTCACACTCAGTTTCCTCATCACTGCTATGGAGATAATAATAATAGTACTTTATTACAATTGCTGTAGAGGTTAAATGAGATGGTAGTCTATAATGCAAGACATGTAGTGAGTGTTATATGCTTGTTAAATTAAATGCATTACCATATTTCAATAGACAACAAGATTCAAAGTCTCTGATAGGTCCCAAAGATCAGTTAGCATCTTGTCAAATGTCAAATTATTTCTTTTCAAAATGTTTATTTTTGCAATAGAGTATGTTATGTGGTCTCCCTTTATATGTGTGCATCTTTGTGTGTATATATTTGTGTGTTAAAGCCTTTGGAAAAACGGCATGTCTTAATTTACCCACAATTCTTCTTTCTGAACTAAAGGAATATAGATTTTCTTAGAAATTATAAACCTTAAGCTTTAAGATACAAGGGGAATTAGATGTGAAGAATGAGGCAGGAAGCTACTGTTGATGATTTATCTGAGTCTTTCCATTTCCTTCCTTCCTTCTTTTCTTTCTTTCTTTTTTATACTTTTTGCAGTACTGGGGCCCAAGGCCTCATGCATGCTTTGTAAGTGCTTTATCACTGAGCTGTGCCCTCTGCCCTTTTTAAAGTTTTTTTCTTGAGACAGGGTCTTGCTAAATTATGCAGTCTGCCTCTGGCCTGGAACTCACAATCTGCCCCTGTGTACCTCCCAAATTGCTGGGATTGCAAGGGTACATCACTGTTTTTGGCTTTAGTCTTTCCATCTTCTACACAAGAAAGGCTGAGAGGAGAAGTCTAGAGAGATGTTTGCTTCCTGGAGTTCTTATGCCAGTATTTTAATCTAGACTAACACATAACAGACTCCCACTCTCTGGTGCTCAGACTATGAGAATAATTACAGCACGCTTTTCTGTTCCCATACATATTACCACATACAAAGATTTTTGAGGTGAGTTAATCTTACTGTTATTCCAGTGCATCTTCCCTATAAAGAACATACTTGGGCTGGATGCGGTGGGGCATGCCTGTAATCCCAGCTGCTTGGGAGGCGGAGGTAGGAGAATCGCAAGTTCGAGACCAGAGGCAGTCTGCATAATTTAGTGAGACCCTGTCTCAAAAAGTGAAAAAAATGGGCTGGGGTGCAGCTCAGTGGCCCAGCACTAGCAGAGCATGCAGGCGCGAGGCTCTGGGTTCAACCCCCAGTGCCAAAACAAAAAAAAAAAACTTGGCTTTTATAGCTTCTAGTTAGTTGGAATATTCCAGAAATACTATCTTCCAGGGCATTCAAGGATTTGCCAGACTTTTCTACATGAGTATTCTAGAATTGTTTAAAATTTTAACTTGTTTAAAATTTCCTTGAAACTGTTTTTTGGTACTATCTGGTAATATAGATGAGAATATTGTCTACATTTAAAAATAAGACTTTTTATTTTTGTTTTAGGAGATTGATTTTTTAAATTCTGTGTCAATTAGAATAATTTTGGCAAGTAAACTGTTTTAAAATAACCTCTTTCATGAGCAAATTATTGGAAGCCTAGTGAATCATGCTTTTCGTTATCAAAATATAAACATTTGATAAAATCTAATATGAAATAGCCATTAGTCATTTCTTATTTCTTGCAGAAGCATTGCTCTTGAATCCTTGATACCTCTGTCTTCTATTTTCTACCCCTTTGGGCCTGTCTTCTTTGTAATTTGTGAGGGTACCTGTCTGTCTTTAGGCAATAGACTAATCTCTATGGCCATATGTGCAAAAGCAATATAATTACAATGTAATAT
Source organism: Pedetes capensis (assembly GCA_007922755.1). Lineage (NCBI taxonomy): Eukaryota > Metazoa > Chordata > Mammalia > Rodentia > Pedetidae > Pedetes > Pedetes capensis. The sequence goes on from VMDO01004682.1 coordinate 120,455, forward strand.
TAATGGGACTTTGTGACTGTTTTGTTTTAATTATTTCAAATCATCTTGTCTTTTATTCCTTAAAGCATGTTAATAAGGGTGAATCCATGAGTACCATGTTTATGCCATTTCTATGGAAATGAAAATGTATACACATTTACATAAACTTTGTAAACCATTCTCTATTTCTAATGGTTTGGATAGATTTTTCTCTCAGACATCATCTTAGACCTGAATGAACAAAATAGCTTAAAACTGATCTTTTACATTTTGTTCAATTTATGGAACATGGATTAGAATATAGTTCTGTCTAGCTGAAGAAGTATTGCTCTATGTTGCTGTAACAGATTATTAGATAGTCTTAATGAATTAAGGATTTATATGTTAATGTTGCACATTCTGTTTAATAATTTGGTGGGACGTTCAGTGATGGGTGTCCATTTTCACTAAATATAAATACTTGGCAGGGTGTATGTAGAAACTGGCATTTATCTGAAATCAGATTTTAACTACTGTCTCCCTATTTTTTCAGTTGTTTTTATTTCAGTTGCTGCGAGGGCTGTCTTACATCCACCAGCGTTATATATTGCACAGAGACCTGAAACCACAGAACCTTCTGATCAGTGACACGGGGGAGTTAAAGCTGGCAGATTTCGGTAGGAAAGCAGTTAATTACCAGTCTATTTTGTCGCACTGTGAGAATGCCAGGCAGATGGTAGCACTGCATTTGTTTAGGTGCACTTCTGTCATCAGAGATCATGGTAAAATTTTTTCTGGAAAGAAGAATTTTTCTTTTTATGATAACATAAAACATAATAGGTGGTGGATTTTTTATAAAATGTAGACTACTTATTAGAGCCTTACATAATCATAAGTCCAAGTCATATCTCAATATATATTATCAAAGGAAAAGTGCGTAAAATTTTGAGCATAAAATATACTCAAGGAAATCTTTTTTTTATTATAAAATTGTTGATCATACTCAAAAGTGGAAAGATAGGGTAGCCCCTTGTTTCAAGTATTTTCCGTAACATTATGAACACAGACACTTATCTAAAATTTAGATCCTAGAGTGTGCCCATTATAAGTCATTCCTTCCTTAGAAGTTTGAAGATTGGCCTTTTACAGCTTTAAATTGTTTCCCCAAACATGTCTTTGAGTATGTTGGTGGGGGTTGCTGGCAGGGAACCAAGCTGCTAGCTCCCCTTTCTCTCATCAAGGCTGACACTACCGCATTGCTCAGCCTCTATTCTACCATAGATCCTGTGCACTTGATTCCCAGTGCCAGGGCATGATGCCTGATGGCAGTGTGATGTGTTGACATTGAATTGCCTCAGTTATTGTTGAATACATACTCTGATTAGAAATTTGTTCCATTAAGAATGGAATGAAAATATTACCCTTGGGACAGAGAGATGCCTCAGATTGACACATAGGCTTTTGTGGAAATAAGATCATCTTTTCTCACTCCAACCCCCAATAAATAAAAGAAGGCAGGAAATGATTATTTCTTATTTCAAGGTTAGTAGACTCGGTTGTATGCCTTTGGAATGAATGTACTCTGTTTAGGTTTTGTGTATTCTTTCCTTCCAAAAATGGAATAAAACAAGAGTTACCATGATTAGTGATACATCACAAAACTTTTGTTGTTTGTCTTCATCTACTTTGATAAAAATAACGAAACTCCATGTATGTGTTTGTGTGTGCTTGCTTAGTTTATTGCCAGTTTTGACATCAGTAGCTAGATGTAAAGCCTTTCTATTGTAGGATAGAAAATAATGGGAAAGTAAGGTGGTAGAAGAGAGGTTTGCAGTTCCTGAAATTCAAAGTTATTGGCTTTACTGTGAATATATTTCATAGTTTGTCAATATCAGTAAATTTAAAAGGACTAATAGTGCTTTCTTATGGTATGCTAATATACTATGTATTTGTTGTAATAAATTGTTGTAGTGAATATTTAATTGTGTTAAAATATTTTTGTATGTTTATAAGATATAGTTTTGAGAATGATTTATGTACCCAACTAAGGATGCAATATGATTATATTTGTGTGCTTTCTGGGGATTTTTCAAATTTTAAGATGTAGTTTTTATTATAATAGCCAGGTAAGTTCATCTTAAAAGGGTCTCATGAATCTTTAAAACCGACATTTTATGATCAGATTCAGAAACAAATCAGAATGTAACTTTTAAAAACTAAAGATTTTTTAGAAAATTAGTAAATTTGAAAGCACGCACAGCTCAGAGATGACAAATATTAACAGTTTTATTGTACGTTTTTCCAATATTTCTACTCTGCCTCCTTTCTCTTATTTCTTGCTTCATCTACCTGTTACATATCCTCAAGAAATATTATTTTGTAAGCATTTTTCATGAATATTAAGAGTATGTCATGAACATTCTTTCATACTATAAAGTATGACAAAATCATTTGTAACAGCTTAAATTTTTCCATTATTGGTGAAAACCTAGTCTTTGTTGAATCTCTTATCCATGAATATTTTAGTTCTTTCTAATTATTCACAATTATGCACAGTCCTGTATCAAAATTCTTTGCAGTGACAACTGTCTGTACTGCAAGTACAATGGCTAGTGTTCTAAAGCAATTGATTCTTTGGCCCAGACTGCTCTGCAAAAGGAATGAGCCCAAGCACCTCCCCTTAATGTCATGGATCGAATCATCTAGCTGGGAGTCTGCACGTGGCATACATCATGTGCAGAGTGTAATGAGCGAGACTCATTCGCCAACTGACAATTTCCTCCAATTAATTGTGCATTATTTTTGTCTTTTAATTTAAGACATGCAATTAACTGTGATTTACTCTGTGTGTGTGTGTGTGTGTGTGTGTGTGTGTGTGTGTGTGTGTGTTGAAGGAAGCACACTGAAAACTGCAGACAAGCTAAATAGCCAAAATGGGCTGGTTCCTGGCAGCAGAACCATTAGAATCACACAGTCTTAGTTCAGAATTTGACAAATGGAGAGCTTTAGAGACCATTTCTTTGTTTTACCTTTCTCTCCTATGTGAACAATACCATACAGTTTTGATTAAAATAGGGAAATCTGCATGATTGCATTTCCCATAATGAAAATTCTCTTTTCTTATTAGAGAAATACACTGAGTCATAAAAACATTAAAATTTATTAAGTTTATTTTATGTGCTAGAACATTAGAAATTCTTGTTTCATTATTGCCTCAACCAAGCAAGGTATATAGTAAAGTAACTCATCTTTTTAAGAGAGGCATGAGATTCAGATAGCGTTAGAAACTTGCCCAGGTTGCACAGATAGCTGGCTACAAAGCTGGAATTTCATATGCTTGATCCATACCCTTCAATCTCAGGTGGCCCAAGTTCTTTAGTTTTATACATTTAGGTATTTTTCCTCAGGGCTGCCTGATTCCCTAGTTAATTATTGATCATAATATGTATGTTGTATGTATATATGTGTATATACACATATGGTCTATATGTAACAAATGTGACATCCTTCCTACGTATGTGGATTGCACTAATACAAAAATGCATCTCAGACTTTAAAGAACATTTTGCCATTTGACTAATTCAATAGTAATGAGTAGTTCAACCTTAATGCTTAGAAGATTTTACCTTCTGGCCAAAATAAATCAAAAAGTAGAGCATTTATAGATCAATTCAGCTTGAAACAGAATGCAGTTCTGAATTCTAGGTGGTCAAAATGCTTTCACTATTTTTTTTTTCCTTATAAGTAAAGTCCTACCTGCTTAACTATGATGACTGCATTCAGAATAAGTAAATTACACTCGATTTAGAATCAGTGTAACTCTCATATTGCAGAGATTTCCTCTGCTTACCTATAATAAAAATTAAGTGAGGGCATTCAGACTTACTACTTAAGAAGTGGTTTGTTTTCATACTGTCCATAGGAGCATACTCCAGATCCCTTATCCAGCCTATGTTTCTGCTAGTTTTTTAGTTCTTGTATACAAAATCTCAGCCTTGTTCCCACATCACAGCCTTCTGCTTGACTTTTTCCTTTGCCTGGGATGCATATTCTCAAGCTCATGTGGCTGTCTTTTTCTCATCATAGAGTTACAGTTCATGTCACTTTTGCCAAAATAGAACCTTTGCCATTATTATCATCCAGCTTATCTACCTCAGCACCTCTACTGTTGTTAGGTGCCATCGAGTCGGTATCCAACTCATAGTGACCCTCATAGGGTTTTCAATGGCTGACTGTTTCGGGATTGCCTTAGGAGTGGATTGCCAGGCCCTTCTCCCATTTTTGCTGTGCTGGGAATTGAACTCAGGACCTCAGAGACTGCAGTGCAGTGCTCTACCAACTGAGCTAAATCCCAGGCCTCAGCACCTCTAGTGCACTGAAATTATTTTGTTCACTAATTGTTTATTTTTCACTTTAACTACTTGAATATAAATTTTGTAAGTGCAGAAACTTGTCTTGCTCACTGTTGTCTGTGTTACGTCTAGAACTACATACGAGATACTTAGCACATAGTAAATGCTCAGCAAATATTGATTGAATGAATAGAAACTATGCATGACCAAACTGAGTATTAAAGACTAACACCCCCTTAAATTTGCTAATTTCTGTTTGATTGGCTTTGGCAAATTAGCAGTGTATAAAATAATTTTCTCCTCATCAATGCTGTCCTGGTAGTGGATAGTCAAGAGTACAGATGACATTAAAGAATTCAGATAGTACAAAGCCTCAGATTTGCTTTCCATCTCTTATACATAGGCCCTACACAGCCACTTGGTATTTACTATTTGTAACATCAGGCCATAGAAACAAATATCACTGAGTGAATGTAAACATAAACAAACGTAGCATAAGATTTGAAAGTTTTACCCTGCAGAGCTCAAGTGATTGCCTGGTTGAACCATTGAGAGTAAAGAATGTTAAGCTTTAAGGGACTGGGGTTTAGCTCAGTTGGTAGAGCACTGCTCTGCACTCTGAGGACCCAGGTTTGATCCAGGACACCACACAAACAGGAGAAGGACATGGCAATCTACTCCTGAAGCAATCCTGAAATAATCAGCCACTGAACATCCTATGAGGGATGGTACTTAATAATAACATGTTAAGTGTTGAATTAGGAGATCTGGCTCTGTCTATAATTAGCTTGTGACTTTCATGAAGTCATTTATCCTCTTTAAGCCTTATACTCCTTGTCTGAAAAAAAAAAGAGCATTGAACAGATACTTTCTAAGGTCCTTTTAGTGCTAGCTTTTTATGTTGTCAATTTCTGAAGTTATTAATCTATTTTCTAAAGACCAGATACTTACTGAGGGATAACAATCTGTCTACTGCATCTGAAATCAGTGCTGTACCGTTCTTTCCCCAGAATCTAATTTTTGCTTCTATCTTTTGGGAATGCAGATAGATGAGTCATACTTTTATGATATACACTGAGAGTACGTTAAAAGAAAATAATTGAAATGCAACAAGTAAATGCGTACAGTCACCAAGTACTTAAAGTTTATTTGCAGTATAATAGTATGAAAACTTAAAGGTATTTTTCCATCTACATGAGGTTAAAGCACAAAGGATGCAAAAAACTGCAGGGCAATGTGATGTTATTCACATTTGCCAGCCATCCTTTTGCTATTTTTAAGGGTCACAATGTAACTATATTGAAAGACAGTTGAGTTAAATTTGCCCCTTAACAAGAGTGACAGCAAGAAGTCTGAAATATGAACATTTGAAGTCTTGGCTTATTTTATTGCTTTTCGTAATAGTGGAATCAACTTTAAACAGCATTGTGGTTTTAATGAAGTAAAACTATTCAGGTCTCTTTTCCCACCAGAGACTTAAGACATTACTTTCCTAATGTTGATAGTTTTCTCCTTCAGGCTGTTTTCTTCCTAGGTTTTGGAAAGGAAATTATTGCAAATTGCATTTCGGATGAAGCTAAAGAACACATCAGAAACTTGACTCTGTAGAGGACATAGTCAATGTATGGTTTGTTTGTTATGTAGATCTCATAATTCACATAGGAAATAGTGGAAAACAGGAAAAAATCAACTTTTTTCAGATGCAAAGGAGAGTCTGTGTGTTTGATAAATATAAAGTCTCTAGATAAAAAACTATTAGTCCCAAAAGTAGAGGTGTTTAGCTATTTTATAAATCATTCTTATGAAAAATTTATCATTGGACATAGTTATAAATTTAAGGTTAGGTGTAACTTTACTTACTACAGGATTCAATTTTACGGTATCTCTGTTTTAGTATGTTTTTTCTAATAACAAAATAACTTTATTACACAATGAAGGATCACTGTGCTTTTAAAAAGACCTTTGAACAATTTAACATGTAAACAGTTTCAGTGCAAAGTTCAGACAGTTGCTTTCATGTAGCTCTGAAAGCAAAAAGCACATTTGAAATAATTGATGTCCCAAAATGAACTCCAGAAAGAACTATTTTTTCTCTTAATTTTTCTATGCAATTATTAAAATTTCAAATGAAAATGTTCATATTTTAAAATCTATCCAGTAGATCATCAGGACATTACACATTAGAAATAATTTTGACTTGACATATGAAGTAGACAAAGTTATTTTCCCTTGGTCTATTGTTTTAAAAATGGAGTTTTTTTGTTGTTGTTGTTATTTTTTTTTATTAGAAATTTTTAATGTACATCATAATGTGATTCATTTTGACATGCTTTTCGTTGTGACAATTTTCATATATGCAATTTGATAAGCATTATTCATATAGGTTACCCCTTACCCTCCTCTATGTTTCCCCCCTCCCCCCTTCCTATCTAAGTTTCC